>JASCZW010001109.1:0-50027 GCA_034211315.2 Aedes japonicus
CGAAGCCGTGTCATGTCGGTTGTGCGAAATTTTCTTGCATAGCCTAAGTTAACTTCTTGTGAATAATGTAGCACTGAGAGTAACTCAGCCAGTGCCCATTTAAACGGGGTTCAAACTCTGTCGGAGATATACTTCTTGCCAGTACGCATTGTGTTTAGTTCATGGATAATTACTCATGTTTAGTTCGGAAATGTCTATTTACGTGGTTGAAGCCCTCACTCCCTACTCGAGAGGAGGCGTCTCGAACCAATAGAAAAATCACAACCCAAAAACCCCAAATGCCGCAGTTGATTCACATTGAAGACTCGATTCCGAGAACTCGACTTCAGAGGAAATTGTGTTTCATTATTGTGGGTCATAAGGGCGCGGAGGGGCTGGCTCTCGTGGGGCCTTCTCCGGCCTCAGCAGCCCCTACCCATGTAAAGTTCGCCAGTGGGTGTGGTGCCATGTTGACATTATTCTAGTGCCATGGGCCGTCCAACGGAGGGAGGTCTCAAAACCTCATGTAGAAACATTTTGGTTCAAAGAAACTCCCGCATCCAGAATTTGGTTCCATTGCCCAATTAGTTCTCGAGTTATGCAGTGGTAATGTTCGTGGTGTGGGAGGCACCCCTTACAGATGCGGGAGAGAAATTCTCGAACCATCATGGAGCCTTCCCCGACTTTCAAAGCCCCTGCATACGTGGTCATGCCTGTTGGGATGAATTCTCGTATTGCTCGGAAGTCGTGTTCATTTAATGTGGGAGGCCCCTTCGAAGAGATGGGGGGTCGCGCGGCACGTGCAAACATTCTGCAAAGAAATCTCACGCATACGTATTGGATTCCGTTGTTCGATTAGTTCTCAGGTAGTACGGAAAATGGTTTAGTGGATGGGAGCCCCCACTACAAGGGAGGGAGGTGTCGAACCTATCATCGAATCACATTCAGACCCAAATACCCCTATGCAAGTGCGCTTGGTGGGGATGGTTCTACAAATATTTAGTTAGTATTTCATTATTGTAAAGTTCCCCTAGGGAGAGGGCTTGAGGAGCTACCCAGCAAAACGTGTCTGGCTACGTCCATTCAATTGGTTCCATTGTGATTGTTCTGAGTGTGCAGAAATTGTGTTCATTGTGTGTGGCCCTACTTCTCCGTTCGGAGGCGAGAGGGGTCCCGTCATATAAGACATTGTCTTCTTCAGAGCCTCTGCATGCGGAAATTGGTTCCATTGCTTTATTGGTTATATAGAGTTGTCTGCAGTAATGTTCCCATTGTTTGAGGGCCCCATCCCTCCCTCTGATATAATGGAAGGGTCTCAATCATCATGAAACATTACCTCCTTCGAGAGCTTGCGCATGCCAGGTGGTTCCATTCCTGATTAGTTCTCGAGTTATGCAGGGATTGCGTTCATTGCATGGGATCCTACATTCGGAATGGGAGGGGTCTAAAATCAATATTTGTCTTCAAAGCCATACTCTCATGCTAAATTTAGTGCATTGTAGTGGTTCTCGAGTCATGCGAGAATGTGTATTCATTGTAATGGGTCCCTCCCTCCCCCTTACAGAATGGAGGGTTTGTAGAAATGAGGCATTTTTTGTCTTCAGTCACCCGCATGCTGAAATTCGTTCCGTTGTAATTAGTTCGAGGTTAGGCGGAATGTGTTTATTGTATGGGAGCCCAGGACAGGGAGGGTTCTCAAGCTACCATGGAAAACTTCTTGCCTTAAAAAGCTAACACCTTACTGAAATTTGGGTTCATTTGCTTGGTTGGGTCTATGAAGTTATGTGAGAAATGAGTGCTTCATTTGTATGAGAGCCCCCTTGTCCGGTGGAGGAGGGGCACTCAGGCCATCATAAGAACCTTCCCCGGTCCCAAGAAATCCCTGCATGTCACGAAATTTCACGCCAGTCAGTTCCAGTAGTTTTCGGGTCCCTATGGGGTCAGACAGACGAAGACAGACGAGACAGACAGAGACAGACAGACAGACAGACGGATTCCCTACCGGAACAGAGGCGCCATTTCAAATCATGATTGCTTTAAAGACCCTGGCTTGCGACTACATCAAATCTCAGAGACCCCTGCAGAAGCTGGGTCCTTGAAAATGGAAACTTCGAGGTTCTGACCATGCTGTGGCTGCCGTGGTGCTGCAGTAATCGAAGCACTCACTCGGGAGAAAGTGGTCATGTCCAAATCTGTACCCGAGAGCTGGCTTGCGACATGTCAAACTTTGTGATTTGCGCAAGCGGGTTTTTGAGAGGACGCTCTGAGAATTCCTGACCATGCTGATCACTTAGCGGAGAGCCTATGCGGAGGTCCAGACTCCTCCAGGAGGAGGCCATGTTCGATCGTTCCCCAAAGGCCTGAGCTTGTGACATGTCAAATTTAATGATTTTGGCATTCCTGTCGTCTTGCGATCAATGTGGATCAATGTCCTTTTCCACCCAGAGCTGAGTCCAGATCCATGATGCTCATATTTACAAAACCAATACCAAAGCAAAATGATAATCCCGTTCCAGCCTCAAAACCACTGACATTTTGTTTACGACGCCAGCTCTTCTAACTATGGATTGTCTCGGCTAGTGGTTGTTGTTTTCTAACTGCTCAATTATTCCTCAATTTTTGCACGCCTGTGTCGTGCCAACTCGTCCTATGATTTGGTCTAATAATTGGTACACTATACTATGCCTCACACCGTAGATTGTATTCTATTATAGTGACAGTTTGGATTTTTAGGGATCTTTTGAATGTTTGAAAAATCGATGCTACTATTTGGAAGGGAGCTTATTTTTTAATTATTAAGGATTTATACACATTATTGATAAGTGACGAACTGGCCGGAGTGGATTCATCCTAATCAAAGACAAAAAGAAAACATTAGTGACAATGCAATTAAATCAGGTGGTTGATCGGGTTTATTCCAAATCTTTGAAATATATTAGAGAAGGACAATAAATTTGAAAACAAAGCTTTGTCTTAATGTCTAATCAAAATATCAGAGTAACTCATCATATTGAAATACAGTTTGCTGAAAATGTTATTTCCATTAAAGATTACTCAGATGGCGTTTACACGATTCTAAAATTTGCATTTTACGACAATTTCGGTGGTTTATTCCAAAATATTGAAACGTTCCTCACTCTTTTGTTCATTTAAATTAGATAACGATTTGGTGTCTTCAGAGAATTCCTGTAACGTCTTCATTCAAAAAATATAAACAGTTTTTGAAAGGAGCTCCTAGAAACAAATTTTGCCGAAATCTTGCTTTAATTGATCTCTAGCTAAATCCGGTGCGAGCGTTGCTACGGTTACAACTAAATGAAAAGAAAATTTAATAGAACTGGTTTTACGTTACTTTTGCCTTGAAGGTCTTTTAATGTTACAATGATTCCCACTGGTAGAATAAACGCTGCCAATACCAGACCTTACTAATTTAACTTTATTCTCTGATTCTTCAATATCAATTCAACTAATGAACTACTTCTATTACTTGAAATGCTCTATACATCCTCTCTTAAATGCTTTGAAAGTAGTTTCGCTGGAAAAAATTATTTGGTAAAGGAATTCCACTGAACTACATCTCGAACGGAAAGAATAACCATACTTAGAGGTACGATGTCGCGGAAGAATAAATTTCTTAAAACGATTGCTTTGTGAAAATTGTAATTTGCTGTACAAATAGTCTGGTATTTTTTAACTCGTTTGCTGTAGTTTTAAACTGGCAGCAAATTAATAGATGCTGCAAGTGAGAAACACTTGTGTGGCTGTTTGAGTTGAACACATCACGCAGGCATGCATTCCAAGACGACCCGTGGTGTATAAAATGAGAAAACAGATATTTCATCTAGAAGAAAGTCACAAGCCATAAAATATGGAAGAATGGAGGCTTTAAAACAGCTTTAACTTGGCATCACTTTTGAGAAACGACGATGAAACATATAGTGAACGATTGGACGATTAGAATCGAGAACCAAGCCGATATCAGCTAACACCTTCAGCATAGCTGTTTTGGTACTGTTGTTTTGAACGATAACGACTGAAGCCGGTAAGCGTATTATGTGTCTCGACGAAACTACACCGAAAGTTAACTATGGTTTATAGCACAGAGTCGAAGGTAATACTCTGATCCATTCGTTGCCTCGAAACTGATTTGTTCTTTTATGGAGATATAGGGTAGGTAGGACTTAAACGCGAGACCTATTCCAAGCTGGGGTTAACGTTAACCTGCAACGCTCATATTTTATAGTATGGCGCTTCACTGATGGAGCACCATACTTACGAGCGTTGGCGAACATCAACCGAAGATGCTCGGGGTGTAAGTACCTACCTATTCGTAGTCGGGCGGGAATAATTTATCTAACCCAAAATAAAAATTAAAGCGCTTTCGAGCTAAAACATCATGCTCATTAATCTAACATTTTCTCACGAGTCAGCGTGGCATAGTGAGATCAACCACGGATGCAGAATCAGCACTTTCAAATATTTAGGTTCGAACCCCATGTCAGAAACATTAAAAAACGCTGGACAATTCCACGTGGATTGCGCTTTTTTTGTCAATTACATTTTGAGTCGATAAAGTAGATCTGTCAGTTCTTCATGCAACCACCAGAGAGACGTTTCTTTTTAATTTGTGACCAAATATTCGTCGGTCTTTGTATTGTTTCCGTACAATGAACGAATGTTCTTTCTGTTTCAACAAATGCTGCGTGCTTCTGACGAACTGCGCGTGTGCCATTAATTACGAAGGTAGCTTCATAAATAGTACAAATCAGTTTCGGTGCAGAAAACAACGAATACGAATAAGAAAACAACGAATAAACGAATTGTCCCTACCTTCGTTTTCGTAATATAAACTAAAAATAAATTTTCAGTGCAGGTAGGAAAGGAAACGAATAGAAGAAAAGGACCACGATGAAACACATGACGAAGGGGATTGCAAATCGACCTCGTTCTTATGAATCCCGCTTCTCTTCTATGAGAAATGACTTAAAACAATTTTTTATTCAATTGTTATTTTCATTCCTGAAACTGCAGAATATGAGTCACCATGTAATTCAAAATCAAGGATTGAAAGGTGGAAGCAGTACTTCGACGGGCACCTGAACGGTAATGGTACTGCGAACGAAAGTCGCACGGTAATAAATCTAGGAACACTCACAGAAGATGCTGCGATCGGTCAGTTGAAAAACAACACAGCTGCTGGAGTTAACCAACTCCCAAGCGAGCTATTAAAAATACGGTGGTAGAGGCCGCCGCTTATCACCAATTGCCAAGCGAGATTCATGGGTGCCCGCGCTGTCCACAGGGTTCTGATCGACGGATGAAATCGAGGTAGTAAACGAGATTCGTGTATCTGGGCTTATTGGTGACCGCCGATAACGACACCAGCAGAGAGATACAAAGGCGCCTTATGGCTGGACTCCGAAGGACGCTAAGATCGAACAGAGTTCGCCGAATTACAAAGTTGACTATTAATTCGACCGGTAGTTCTCTACTGCCACGAAACATGGACATTGCTGGTGGAGGACCAACGCGCCCTTGGTGTGCTTTAAACAGGGAGTGCTGCGTACGATCTACGGTGGAGTGCAGAAGGAAGATGGAACGTGGAGGAGGCACCACGAATTGGAATGGAACGTGCAATGAACCACGAATTGCATCAGTTGCTGGGAGAACCTCCCATCGATGAAATCGGTCGACTACGATGGACTTGGCATGTCGTAAGAATGTCGGACGACAGCCCTGTTGAAATGGTTCTCGAAAACGAACGGGTATCAAGATCGATCATGTAGAAGGTGACCTGCGGACTCTCCGCAGACAGCGAAGGCTGGCGAAGTACAGTCATGGACCGATTACAATGGAGACAACTTCCGCGTACAGCAGAGGAAACACCGGCCTTGGTCTGGTTGATATTCATAAATATTACCTACTTATCTATAGAAGCAAAAATACTTTTTGAAAGTCTACTGCAAGGACAACCTGTCCAGGCATCAGAACGTCTCCGTCTTCCCGATATGCTTTCCAAACAAAGATGCTCAGCATACATGGTCACAAATGTGGCATGGTTCACTGATTTCATTTCCGAACTTGAATGGCCAGATTGTTCTCGGTGTTGTGTTGCCATAATGCAACACTCGCATTGATCATGGCCCAGCTTTACTAAGGATACGTTCATATCCTTCGAAACACGGCAGTAGATGACGTAGGTGAAATCCCTGGACGTGAGTTTGGTTGTAGTTTTCATGCACGGATTTTTCGGTATAAACGGTTGGGTGCATGTTCCCATCAATAGTAAGAAACCGTAGGGTTGTATTTCTGAATGTCTGTTTGGACGGAGTTACGTTTCTCAGTGCTAGGAATGTATTTCCCGCGTTTACATGCTCTTGGGTTTCCTCTTTACATATTTTGTCGTCGTTTACCATCCGATAAACAATATATCTAGATAGAACATACAAAACGGAACTAATTCTATAAAACCAGTAAATGATAAAAAATTACCGAGTTAGCATCATATCCGATCGTGTTCATGAATAACATTCGACATTCGTGAGGTGAATTCATTACTGGTCATGGTCCGGATGTAGAAATTGTAAAAGAGCATCTTCAGTGGATCAGTTGGAGAGCTGTATCGAATTCGTTTAGTTACCGGTGTGCGTAAAACACTTTCCAGAATGTATTTTCGTTGGCGAGTATAGCCGAGTCCTCAAAACTCCCTATGTATTGCCGATCGGTCATCTTTTTCAAGAAGCCTAGTGCACTCCTTCAGACAACCGCAAACAGCCAATTTAATACACTGAAAATTTATTTTCGTAATTTAGCTTTCACTCGTTTCGTAAACATGGATGAATGAGACTACAGCTAGGTTAGATGTCTCGGTAATTAATTATGTTTGAAGTCGATCATTAGTTCACCACCAGTTGCTTTGTTATCGGTCATAGCGCATTATTTTTCATCTGGTTCAATATTGTTCGCGGCGTGAGTGATCGAGTGAGCACAAAAAAACAATAAAGCTCTCAGCGTAAGATACGGAAAAAGATTCTAAAAGTGAAACAAAAGAAGCAGGATCAGTAAGGAAACATCAAACATTACTGGTGAGATCGAAGCAATTCTAAATATATACAAAATACATAAATATATACAAGTGTAAATATAGTACAAATATCCAATTTATATAAGTATTGTGTTTACGCGGGGCTTGTTGTAAGTGAAAGTGACCTCGGAATGGACGTGAGTGACCAGGCATTCTGAAATGGGTCACTGGATCTCAACAGAGCTATCTCTTTTCAACACCCGGACTAAAAATGTTTGCAGTTTGTGATAAGAATAAAAGCGTGATAGCCTCAGACATTTTTCTTCCATAAAAGCACTGCCGGGCAGTGGGAGTTGGATTGTACATATACACACACACACAAACTCGTTTCGTAAACATGGATTTTGTACATAGAACCAATGTCTCGTAAATTGCATGAAACATTCATATTGCTTGTCATCTAACAAAATGCTATCATTACACCTTCTTTGTACAATGCACAAAATGAATTTCGAGAAGATCAGCCAATCGATGCTTCGGTTGCACTCATAAATGTTTGTGTTCCTGCTGGGATGATAGGAAGCATTAATTTATCCCAAAATAGAAATTAGAGTGCTGTCGAGAGTTAGAACCTCATCATGCACAATAATCTCACGAGTCAACATGGTTTAGTTAGATCAACCACTGACTCAACAACAGCTCTCCCTGAATACGCAGGATCGAATCCCATGTCACGAACAACTTCTCGTGGTTGCACTTTTTTTTCAATTATATTTTGCGCCGATGAAGTAGATCTGTCAGTCATTCATGCAACCACCAGAGAGTCGTTTCTTTTTTATTGGTAACAAATTACTCGTAGCTCTCTGTATTGTTTTCGTAGAATGAACGAATGTATTTTCTTTGTCAACAAATGCTTAGTGCTTGTGACAGTTGCGTGTGAGCCATTAAATACGAAGGTTGCTTCTTAAAAAGTACAAATCGGTTTCGTTGCAGAAAACAACCTATCTTCGGTTTCGTAATATAAACGAAAATTAATTTTCAGTGTATTGTGTGCATTTCGTCGTTTCCTAGCAGTGTTTTGTTTTTGATTTTTTTTTCGTCCTCTTGCGTCGTTTTGCACTTGATTTTCCGATTGATTCCACACCATCACCTCCATCGCCACAAAAAACTTCCATCCGAATCAAACTGCAAATCAATGTTTCCTGTTTCCGGTAGATCACTATTCGCAGGCATTCGAAGGCTGGCTGCTTCGAGACTACCCCTGCGGCATGCAAATCGTCCATGTTGCGCTCCATTACTCAAATCATAATCATCATCGTTTGAATTCACTTCACTCTCGTCAGCACTTCCGTAGAACTTCTTTATTAGAGCCATATTTGAAATAAACTAGAAAAACTTCAACACACCGCCATAGCACACACGTTTTGCTGACATTCATTTTGACAGAGCAGTACCGACATTCGATTAGGGTCAAACTGCTATCGTAAAAAAATGACTTCAACAATCGATTTCTCGCAAATAAATGCTCACGCTTCCAACCTCACCGTGCCAGCTGGTTGAGGAAACATTCCTTTTCGGTTGTTGTCGTAAATTCGCATGTATGAAGTTTTATTCCCGAGAAATCGATGGGTAAAGTCATTGTCTACAAAAGTTATTTAGCACTTTTGAAATATTAGCGAGATCACGTACGACAAAGCAGCAAGCGTCAGAAGTGCTGAGACTGGTATGCAATTATTTGGCTACTTGATAGGCAAAATAATCGCATACCAGTCTCTTCCTTGCTTTTCAACGCAATATTTGAGGGGATTAATAACTTTTAATGATCAAGTCATGATTGAGTTCAACTTCATTATATTCCTGGTGCAGTTGAAAACCGGAATATAGCAGTCGCGCCAATCGATTATACTCCCGTTCCATAAGTCCAAACAATGGCGCATCTAGTGCGCTGTATGGCGCATCTGATGCGCTATACAGCGCACTAGATGCGCCACTGTTTGAATTCATAGAACGGGAGTAAAATCGATTGGCGCGACTGCTATATTCCGGTTTTCAACTGCACCAGGAATATCATGTTGAAAAACCTTGATTAGTTCGAAGCATCCGTAAGATTTCTCTGAAAATCGCTCATTTGAAATTAAAGAGCCTAACGTTAAACATTGTATTTCAACTTTCAAATAATTGAACCACAATACTCATAAGTAGAAAAACATCAACCATAATCTTGAACCTTCGTAAAATTCCCGGTCGTACCGCGGTCACAGCCATTTCGTTCCCCACTCGGCATTATTGGTTTGTCAATTCGCACCAAACAACAGTCTCGACCTGCTCTAACTCGAAAAAGAAAAACTCTTCAAAAACCCTCCCCAGCAATCATAGCAATCCAATTGTTTACAGCATAACGAACCAGAAATTGACAGCTCGCATTATGCATTCCATTAGATGATCATTGAGCCGGAGAAGTCTGCCCCGTCCCGTAGTAATAATGGCCTCGTATTTACGAGCGTCGTCATCATTCCGTCCGACTGCAAATGAGGCCTGGGAAAATTTTCCTCCATCCCACTGCACACCACTGGCAATGGAAACTGTGTTGCTTTTCCCGGACTGATGCGGGGGCCGACGAAGTTGATAAATAAATTATTAAACTTGATTACAGCTCGAGAGGGAGGGAGATAGCGACGTACATGCATAGATGACGACCGGAAATAGGAGGCGTAGATGCAAGCCCGCGATCAGATGGCTTCACTGTCGCTGTCACTGATGATGTTGATGATGTTGATGATGATGATGATGGTTGCTATTACTATGATGTCGTGCTGAGGAACTTGCGTGCGAGTGAAGAATGGCCTACTGATATGAAAAAAAGGGGGGATTGAAGAGAGCTTTAAATGCGCCTCCTCGGTTGGTGTTCATGAATTCGCCAGCACAAATGGTCGATATTGCCATTGCTGTGAACCAATGAACCAACGGGCGGTCTATAATTTTCCCCGATAATGATGATTGCCGGGTATCGGAACAATTCGTTAAACACATTTTGCGCGATGCCACACTCGATCAGCAGCACCTGCGACTATATGGCTAGTTGGCATTCGATGCACTCGGTTCCAATAACAATGATTGCATTGCATGGTTTCTGCTTGTGATTGTGTGTGTGTTTGAGCGGTGCATGCAATGGCCTAGGTGTTGACCGAGGGCGGCGGATTCGCGTTGTGAGCTTCAATTAAACATTGGTTCTATATTCTGTAAAATTAATGGTTGGTACATTGTAATCATCGTCATACAGGAAGTTTGTTTACATGGACTCGAGAGCGGGAAGGGGTTGTCAAAAAACCTCCAGAGGGCCATTTCAACGCAGGTACACACATTTATTTGGAATGGTTTCCTATACAAACAATGGCGATTGTGATATTCCGGGTTGGATTCAATTTTCGCATTGACTACGATGGGGATTTTAATTTTGTTTAGCGGTAACAGTAAATATTACAGTTGTGCATTAGCTTGGTTGTTGGAATTGATTTTGAAAGTTGTTTGATCGGTGGTTGGATCCAAGTCATGATTACAAATTAAAAATTACAGCAGTGACAAAAGTTTGTACAACTTTTGGTCAAGGTTAGCTTGTTTTCTTGTTACCCTGACAGAAGCGTTTGGTTTGCAGGATGTTTTCGTCCACTCTCAGCAAATCTATCTATAAATAAAAGGTTTTCCGATCAAAATTTGGACAAACAGTAATCATGTGAGTCGATCAAGGTGTTTTTTAATAAGTCAATTTATTTTTATTTTTCAAGTTCAATTAATACAGACACAGGAATATTCAGCTAAGCTTCCTTTTTCCCGACCGCAAATTTCCGGGTCTTTCGTTCAACACCTGCCATAAGATTTTGAACAGTCTCCTTGTCCACTTTATTCGCCGCAGAACGCCAGTTTTCCTTGAACTGTTTCTCGCTCACAACAGCTTTTTGAGGTTCCGCTTGACGATGGCCCAATATTGTCCGATTGGGGCTCTGGCGTGTTGGGAGGGTTCTTGTTGGACAGTTTGGATTGTGAGTCAGAGTGATGTACTTGATTGTGTAGATGTGTGAATGTCTAAACCAATCACCATCTGCATATGCCAATCACTATCTGTAATACTTCTAGTTTGGCTGTGCTTGTTGTCAAAATGCTGCTCACGACTTCCGATTGGTGTTTTCCAGTAAGATGTCACTAACACATGTATTTTATGGATTTCATTATGTCCTCAAAAAGTTTAACTTAATAATAAACAGTTGAAATTCAATGTAAAATACACGAACTAAGAACTTTGAGCACGTTCTACAAAGCCTATCAAAAAGTTTTGCAAGCTTTTCGAAAGTTTTACGGACAAATTGTAATATCTATGATAATTGGAATATGAAGAGAAAAGGATTAAATTGTCGGAAATTATTATTTTTTATCAAATTTATGAACCTATCTGTTTAAGGATTTATTTTTAGAATTTTCCGAACAGTATTGATATCTTTTCGGAAGTTGTGTGCGTATTTTTTAAACAACGCAAACTAATATGACCTTGAATCCTGGTGAGTGTGAGCTTTTCAGTGGAATACCTGTAACCAAAAAATGAATGAAAAAGATTGACTTGATTCCAACTACCTTTATTGCTCATCTTGTTAGATCCGTGCATTTCATCTACAATGTGCAGGCGTCTTTAGTGTCGGCAGAAAATCGCTTCCAGAGCTTCAGTAACAAATTTTCCTCGAAGTTCAGTATATCACACTTCTCAGATGTTTAGCAGCACTTCATAGACGTCTCGGAGAGCTTCTTCGAAGTTCAAAAGAGACTTTACAAAAGTTAAGGAAGACACTTCTTCAATAAAAAAAAACTTCTTCGAAGGTCACGAAGAAACTTAGGCAGTTCTTAGTAGTTCGAGCAGAAATATCTCAGAAATATCTCAGAAATTCAGGAACAAACATTCCTGAAGGTTAAGATTACACTTCCCAAAAGTCCCAGACAGTGCTTTCCTGAAGTTCGGAGAGAACTTCACAGATTTTCCAGAAGAAACTTCCCAAAAATATAGTTGGAACCACCCAGAAGTTCAAAAATAGGCAAATGTTCAGGGAGAACCTTCTCCAAACAACTGGAAGAAACCTTCCAGAATTATTCAGTTTTCCGTCCACCTTCCTAGTGGTTTAAGCAGACATTTCTCATAAATTCTCATAAACTTCCTTGAAGTTCAGGAAAAAACATCCCAAAAGTTCATAAGAACAATTCTTAGAATTTCCTTGAATCTTCCTAGAAGTTCTGAAGAGAACATTCCCGAAGTGTTGAAGATATGTAAAGCGAAGTTCGATGGGAATTCTAAGATGCTTAGAAAGCAATCTTCCCCAGCTCAAGAAAAACTTGAAGGAGGAGGTTCAAGGGCCAGTTTTCAGAATGCATGGTCTGGTAATTTTCCGTAATTTGGTTATAAATTTTTGACAAATTCTAGAGCTTCTGTTCAGAAGTTCATGAGGAAAGCTACTCAAACTTAAGGAAGCTCACCTCCAACGAATATCAGAAGAAAATTTTTAGTTAAGAAACGTTAGCATTAAAAAAAATGGACTTCTTTTTTTCGGATAATGATAAAAAAAAGCTAAGACAGATAATTGCTTTTGATAAATTTCCCATGGAAGATAATTATTCAAGCTATCTTGCAAAAACTTCCACGCTCTTGCGAGCGGCCTTCCGGCAGTTAACCGAAACATTCGCCATGGCGGACGAAAACATGCGTGTAGGCATGTTTTTAAGTTCTGTCTTCGTTTTATTTATCAATTCCTCCGCAGTTTTCGCGACAAAATTGTTGAAGCAGATCTTACGCTTTACGTTGGCCCAGAAATTCTCGATGGGACGCAGCTGGTGGACGGGTTCGCCGACCTGGGTACAACATCGATATTTAGCCACTCCAACGATCGCTTCGAGTAGTGGGCCGACGCCAGATCCGACCAGAACACCGCGTCTTCGCCCTTATGGTATTTCATGATGAACGACGCAACTTCCGGCAGGCATTTCGTACTATAAATTTCCCCGTTCACGGCCAGTTCGGAGCGAAAGAAAAGCGGCTTTGACATCCCCTTCTCGCTGAGTGTCAGCCACAGCATCACCTTCTTGAGGAACTTGGTGTGTGAAATGAACTTCACCTCGGAGCTCACTTCCTTCGTGGGGGAAGTATGCCCTGCCAGTCGTTGCCATCCAGGGTACGATAGGTCTCGTCGTCTATCACCAGCCCCACGTCGCGATTCGCCGGGAAAATCGAGTTGGCCATCTTATTCAGCCGCTGCCGCTGCGTCATTGCCTGCAGCTCCGAAACCAGTGGACGCTACTTCCGCTCCCTGACATGTATGTTCATGTTTGACAGGTACTTTTTCACTGTTTAGCCGGTTGAACCGATCTCTCGGAAAAGCGCACGCAGCGATGTAGTCACTTTTCTCTCGGTCTTCCTCTTCAGCATCCTTTGGAGCTTCTTGTCGCTCAGGGTCGTCGGCCGTCCGGAACCGGAGCATTCTTTCGATGCTCTGATTGTTGTCTAATAGTGCCAAAGATGTTGTACACGCAAGCTTAGTTTTCCATAATCGCTAGCAAGCCCATTACTCATTTATGGGTAAAGTTAACTTAACCCACATTTGAGTAAATTTGTATGGGAAAAAATACTCAAATATGGGTAAATATGTGCACGTTTTGCAATTATGGGTATTCTTCACCTATAATTGGGTAAACAGATCTTAGCGTGTAGCTGCCGGAAGGGGCAATGTCCGTTTTCGACGCGGCGGGCTGCCTGTCTTTGAACGCGCACACATCTGAACGGAGTTGCTTCACTGTTTTTGACATCACGGTTAGAGATCGACCAGGGGTCTGGCAACCCTATCTAATTTACTAGCGTTTGACAGTATGCAACATATCACGGCCCTTATTTAAATAAGGCCCGTCTGATATTTGTTACTACGGGTACGAACGCCAGTGTTGTTTACAAACAATGAATCTTTTGATGTTTGAATGATAGAGATGTTGGCTTCAGGAAAATGACTTCTCGTCAGGCCCTTGAGTTCGACTGATAGAGCTGTCAAATTTTATCTGCTGACCCTTGGGTTACTATGATTGATGCTGCATGGGTAGTTTTGTCAGTGCAGCATAAGGTAAATCCATGAAAAATAGGCAATTTTTGTCCATTTTGTTCAATGCAAACGTTATTGTTTGTATCAGCTGATAAGATTCCCTCCCATTCACGACTTGAAAATCGATCAACTGTCATATGCTTAGTTGTCAGATGTTGTTTTCTTTTTTTTTTCAATATTAATGTATTGTTTTGCTTTTGAACGTCAAACGAAATGGGCACAGAATCCAGACTTGTCGCTCGCAGAGCTTCGCTTTTAGATTCAAACGAAGTGATGAATCCGATTCCTCGCGAAGTGAATTCCAACAGCTGCCTCCGGAGGTTCAGGTGAACGAAAATCATCCGGTTACAAACGCGAACAGTGTTATGTGTACGGTGATCAAAATGTGTTGCTAGAAGTTGTCCTAAAGACGCAGGTTGGTCTCAACACTGTCGGGTACAATGAACTCCCGCTGAAGGTTCAGGAACGGGTGGATAAGACCGAGATTCCAGCCCAGCTCGATCGCTCGATGGAACAGTTGGTCCTTACGGCACTGGTCTCCGATACAGAGCAAGTTTAAAAAAATCTGGCAAAGGATACGGTACGGCCAGCATTTAAGTTTCCTCGAGTCAACGAAATATCCTTGGAATAATATAATTCCTAAACATTAGTTCCAATTATTGCTTTATCAAACACCTTCCAGTTTCACCCGTCTTCTACTCTCTAAATTGGTAAAATATGGTGAGCGTTTTGTCGACTACTTCATTCTCCCCACCACAACAGAACTCGATCGGATTCAGTTTTTATTCAAGGTGGACAGCATAATCTTTGCCCCCTCGCCAACCTTCATGATGTCTAACGTAACTATGTATAACATTATTTTTCAAAGAATAATCCGAGTCCATTTAAATTAACAGTCCTAGTACAATCCTAGTTTAAAGCCTTAAATCCTAAAGCCTAAAATTTGAACCGCTGGCTATTTTGACATTTCAAGTCAATCGGTTGAAACACCTGGAGTGCAATTGAAGTACGATTGGATAGCGACCAAGTTATTTAATCTAAAAAGCCCATAAATTTTCAAATAGTTCACTGCTAGCCTCATATAAACGAAGGGCTCACCATTTGGTGATATGTGTTGTCAGGAACTAGATTAAATGATATGTTAAATCCTGATTCTCGATGGATAAAAGAGAACATGTAGGTTAAATATCACTGTGCTTTTCTTTTTTAAATTTATTTCACGATAATTGTCATAGGGACTAAGTTTGTGGTAAATATAATTTGGGTTTACTCGATTTTTGATGCTCACTTATTTCTTCAAAATGCATCTACGTCATTTTATTGACGCCATATTGTTCAAAACTGTATTGAATATCCAACAATAATTTTGGCAACTCTGTAGATTTCGAAAATGAATCGTAGTGTGCGGTGCTTGAAGAAAGACGCGAAAATTTTGCACGTGTCATTTTTCTCCGAGTTTTATTTTGGCTTTTATAAGTGGTGCCTATAAGTGTAATGTCAATTTGTGATCCTCAAAAGATCCATATAGAGTGGAAAATGGAGATCCTGTTCATTTGAGGGGACAACTGACGAGTATTCAAAATGGGGAAAAGTATTGTCTTCTATGAAAAAGTGTCTATAAAAAGCCTATAACAGAACTGAATGAAATCAACGAAGACTTCTGGCGCTTCCATCGTCTCTACAACAGCCAACTCAGGATTATGCTTCAGACGGACTTCAGTTATAAAACCAGACACCGGCAACAAAGCAAAACAAATGTGCAGCTGAGAGGAGAGGCTATGGTTGTATTGAACATAAAATGACACCTAACGAAATAAAAAGAAGAAGATATAACCGTTTTTGAGGACCCGGAAAGGAAAAACCATATATTCAACCTGTTCATATGCCGATTTGTATGGGAGCTAAAGTAGGTCATTTTTAAGAAAAAAAAGTTGAACTACTTATACTAATAGCACCTAATTGAAAATTTAATCAAAAAGATTTGTAAGTATTTCTGATCATATGTTATTCGGTTCAGTCAAACCGAACTTGTTAGCATTCAAAAACCTTTCATTTTTGTGTAACGCCCTCATTTTTATTTTTTTTTTAAATGACAGTTCTAGACTACAGAAACGTAGTCCTACGTTAAAATTGAGCGTAGGGCATGTTCTTTTTTAACTCAATCTTTTTTCAACTCCTTCTATTCAATTTCACAACCTGCCGTACTCTTAAGGACCTATCAGTTCTTTCTCTTCACATCTTTGGTTCTAGCAGACATGGCTGTCCACTCCTAGTTTTGCATGTTGATAAGAAGGTTATTTCCAATTTTCAAACACTATAGTTTATTTAACTCTGTAAAGCTTACTCTCGAATGACCTACAAAGTAGCTGTCATGCTTTTCTAACGTTTATCACCAGTCGACAAATGGCCTTAGTTTCCATTTTCTCCCTAGAAGTAACTAATTTCTACGAAAATAATGTTTACTAGTCGATGTCATCGATGTCGATGCAATCATAGTTTTTTACCTGCGTATTTTAAATCTGATAATGTGGCACAAAGTATCATGATTTTTAACAAACAACTACAAAACTTTGATTGCAAACTTTATCTCAGCAATCCCAAGGAACAATATTAGTTTTATTCCAACCGTAAAGCATTCCTCCCAGTTTTGTTGGTTGAACCACATTCAAAGCTGTTTTGTCCACCAACACCTCCTTTATGCACCTTTAAAGCCAAAATGTGTACAAAGTGGTCTACTCTATAGACGGTTGCGGAAACAAATTAATAAAACCTTTACAAGACCATAAATATTTTGAAAATGTGAAATGTCTAGTGTTAAGACCACTTGAGAACCTTCATAAAACCTATTGGCTGCCATCAAAACCAGCATAGGGTCAAATGGCCACAGCTGTCAAACTTCACGGTGATATCAACAATCAATGTGCAACTAGCGATTTGAAATTGGTTCACTGTTGTAGAACCCCTAGGTCCGAAGTATACCTTGCAGTCTGCTCCTTGCAATAATTCTTGCGCTTTTTGGTACCTTCCGTCCTAGTATCTTGGTTGTTGTTTTGATTCGCTATGTTATTTTGACACAACATTTAAAGATGTGTTGGAGTGAGCTATGTTGTTAGGGGCGAATCATTAAGCTTGGGACCGATGTGCTAGTACTGACTGAGCCAAGAAATAAATCGTATTTGTTCGGGACCTACTGGTCTTAGAGTTAGTCTATGGTGATATCGTGGTTGGTTCTTGTTGTTCTGCTTTGTTCGATTCTCTGCTCTTCAAATTCATTTAACAGTAAATAATATCGAAGAAGAAAGTTCTAGTGTTCGGGAAATTTTGTTTGATAGCAAAATATCCAAAACAAAATGAGTTTTTTTTATAGCTTATCATGCTCCAAATTATATGCGCAGTAATTCACCATAAAATTAGGTGAATATTGACACGGTAAGAGCAACAAAAACAAAATTGAAATAAATATATTCAATAAATTCCTGAACTTCCTGAAAATTTATAAAATTCAATTAGGTTATGAAAAAGACTGTCGAAATCGGTCTAAAATTTGAAATTTATTATTACACATTTCAATTATTTCATATATTTCAATATGACGATTGGAAGAAATCACAGTTTTGTCAAAAAGCCAAATTATCTTCGCAATGGCTACTATAAAACTATTTGGTCATTTGGTGACTTTCCTCAATGCCAATTTGCCGTTTAATGCATTAACTGGAGGCAAAATGATTTTAATATGCTTTTCAACTGACCATAATAAGATAATTTGAATGCGTCCTAAAACGGCATTTCAAAACAGCATTTTACGAGTTCATAAAGTCAAAATAAAACCTTTAATAGGAGTAAAAGGAACTTTAGAAGACCATGTTTGAGGATCGTTGTAAAGAAGCTGTGTAGGTTCTCATAAAGCTGACTAAAACTTGAAACCTATTGCCACTTCTTGCTGCCATAATAAAACCAAATTGATTTCTAGTGGCTCTCATAAAACTTTAATTGATAAAACTGGATGGTTTTGGCAATGTTACTTGGGATATGTATAAACAACAATTAATAGGAAACTTCAAATTAGCTCACTGCTTAAGAGCTCCTTGGTCTCATCTCCCTTGCATCTTGCACCTTGCAATGCATTCTTGCGCTTTTCGGTACTAGTATCTTTGTTTTTGTTTTCATTCGCTGTGTTATTTTGACAGATTATTCGAGGGGTTATTCATAGTGAGATGTATTTTGAGGGGTGATTCACTCAGCTTGAGACAGAGCTTGGGATTGATGTGCAGGTATTTTCCGACCCTAAAATTATATCGACCCTGCCGCAAATCACACAGAACCTTATGGAATGGCTACTCTTTGTTCGTTTTAACGTACCAACTAAGAATGAGTAGGCCATATTCACCTTAATCCTATCACAAAACCCCCGTCTGAAACAGGATTACTTCGAAGCCTCGGTGAACATGTGACACTACAGTCAATCATTAACCACGAACAAACGCCGCAACATTTTCGACGACAGGTACGGCGGCGGTTGGCTTGAAATGATTTGTCACCGACACCCCGAAGCAGCGAAAAATTATCTACTAAATCTACCGGCCAGCCGCCCCTCGTCCTCCAACTCGGCCAACCAGGGATGGACAGGAAGCTGGCCAGCTACACCTACCGTATTCTGCGGCTAGATTAATGGTGCGAAAATTAAATAAATGCAGCGCGCGTTTTCATGCAAATTAGCGCACCAGGCCATCCGTGATTAATTTGGAGGGTTGGGACAAGAACATGCGTTGCCGTCTGTGTTCTCTCGCACGGATCGTAGGAGATCGGGTCGACCGAGATAATTAGAAACTAATTAATTCCGGGATGCTTTGCACTTGTCCACCTTGCTCGTCGGACGTTCGGCCGACCACACAGCGCTGACATTTTACTAATATCTGATCGGACTTTGCTGACGTCCAGAGATGTGCACCTGTTCTGGAGCGTTTAGTTTTAAAAACCGTTCATAATTTAATTTTAGATCTGACGCTGTAAATCGTCACTTGACTTGCAGACTGCCGGCGACTTCAATGCACATAATTTACCACATCAAATGATGCATCCAGCAACCGCCGCCATGGAATGACTCATTTGCGGGGAAAATTTCTCGTAAATCCGCAGGATTGACCTCATTTCAATCACCGAACCCGCAGATCTGGGTTTCGCACAAAAGTTTTGATTGAAATTATACGATATTTATTCAAATTGGGACGCGGAGTTGCAGCATGCACATAAATTGCGGTCCACGGTTCAGTTGATGGAAAATGCATCGTCATCGTCATCATCATTGAATCATTGAAATAAGGCTTATTCGGGAGCATAATTAATCACTCATCTACTGCGGGAAGGACAAGAATGCACACATTAATTCACAAACAGATTTTGTATCGTTCGTTGGTTGGGAAAACGTTGGTCCCAGTTTGGAGTGAATGGGGCTGACTTGGTCTCGGATCGGGAGAATAATTCACCCGGTTGTGGTTTTTCCCCGGCGAAGCATATGTATGGTGGGCATCGCGCAAGGACTACTTATTATCGGTTAACCGCTCGGCTGTAGCTGCGTGCTGTGTATGGTTGCGGTGGATTGAACTGCTGGCGGGGAGTTAATTTTGCCTACGAAATTCGAGGATTAATGTGCGCCTGAAACTTATGCTACCAACTGGATTTATTCATATATCCTGCTTTCTTCTTCTTTTAGCATTTCAAGCTCATTGCATTCACAATTCGCTTATTGCTTGCTCTCAACTTCGTGTTCTAAATGCACTTCCACAGTTGTTAATTGAAAGATTTCGATGCCAGATGCCATTTTTTGCATTAGTATGATTGTTTGGCAAGTATAATCATACCGTATGCCCGGGGAGTCGAGACATTTTCCTTAACGAAAATTTCATAGACTAGACCGGGAGTCGAACCCAGAAACCTCCAGCAAGGTAGTATTGTTTTGTGGCTGCGCCCTTACCGACTGAAGTAAGGGAGGACCAATTAATACCCATATATTACATAATTCGAATAACAACGTTTTTACAAGCCCCACACTCTCTTGTAACAGATTGCAACAACCGTTTGACTCACTTCCATCCCTAACCGTAACGAAAGTTCTCATGAATACATATCAGTTTGAAGGAAAATACAAACTCAAAAACAAATGAACCCGAACAAATACAGGAGAAAAAAATATTTTAACTCGCGCGTAAAATTTACCTTCGTTTAATTCCAAGGCAAAGGAGGTGTAAACAACGAAATTGTTTGCAATGTTTCATGCGCCATACAACAATGTTTGCGATCTTTCATACAAAAGGCTGGATTCAGGCGTTATCAGGCCTAAATTTACAGTAACTATCCTATTATTTTCTACCAAATCTAGCTTTCCCTTTATGTGCCTAAGATAACGCACAAAATTCAATGTTTCTTTTTATCTGTGTAATTTAGTGTCAAGTTCATTTTTATAATGTTGTGTGTAACTACTTCTCAAAAAACTTCCCGCAAACAAAGCGAAACAATTTATAACAAAACTAAACAATCTGCTGCCAATTGTTGCTTTGCGTAAAGAACCCCTATGCCCAATTTGGCTTCTATTTGAATCAGTGAGTGGCTTTAAATAAGATAGTATTTTTTTCTCAAACGGTACTTACATATTTGGACCCGTCACTGTATTGAATCAACTATCTATGTAATAGTGGACAATTTATCTGTAGCATGAGGATGTTAAAAACATGTTTAAAGTAGGTATTGAGTGTGTTCGTACAACATGCGTGAGGAGCGAATTCACCGTACCTGTCATCGATATCATTGCAACATCGACGAACTTCACCACATAGGTATCCTTGCATTGAACCAAAATCGATGACGTGTCTCCACATCGTGTCGTCAGCGTCATCGATGACTTCCGATGATTCAGCCAATATAAAAACCGAAGGAAAACGTCAGGACTCTATTGTTCGGATTGCGAAGACTAGCAGAATTGCAGCAGCGAAAAATAGTGGAACTAGCTACAGTGAGGATTGAATTGTGCACTCTAATGAACATTTAAATAAAACTTTAAATTTCGTGAATTATAACGCATTTGAATAGTTAGCAATGAATTATATGAAGAAACATTACATTTCATTTATTGAAAATAGTAAACTGCAAAAAGGAATTATTTTTGATGAAGAGAAAAATCGACAATAAAAGTGACCAACCCGTGAAACCCCCCGACTTCGTGAACTTCGGAATATGGTCCTTCGAGCCGGATGAACGTCGAACCAACAATCAATATGCAACTAGCGATTTGAAATTGGTTCACTGTTGTAGAACCCCTTGGTCCGAAATACACCTTGAAGTCAGCACCTTGCTGTACACATTTGCACCTTTGTTTAGATTTGCTGTGTTATTTTGACAGAATTTTTGAGAGTGTGTTCGTGTGAGTTCATTATGAGGGGTGCATTATTAAGCTTGAGACCGAGCTTGGGACCGATGTACTAGTACTGACTTGTCGTGACGCTTGCTGGGTTTTCCGGCCATCCTTGTTGCGATACAATGCAGCTTAGCAACCACGTTCTACAACAATCGTTAACAGAATGCGGTTCGGATCTTTCCGTTTGCAAATAGACCCCCATACGAGCATACGACTTGAGAAATGCTCTGAGTATTTTCGCAACCTCTCTCAATTGAGCACCCGATCGTACACTTCCTATATTTTCGTTTCGGTTTCTCCTTCTTCAGCACACGTATACACTCTCATTACTCACATTTTCTAAATTCGGGTTCAACCTAATCCAACATGGCCGACACGTAGAACTTTTTCACGCATTCTCTCTATCTCTCTTCCGTTTTTATTCGTATAACTCCGTTCATCATCGTACTAGCCTTCTAAAGCCACTGCACAGTGGGCAAAAATGGACCCAAAATCCCATTATTTTAGACGGCGCAGGCTAGGAGTCCTGAAAAACAGCTTATCTTATGGAAAAAAAATGCGGGGAATCCAATGGAGTTGGTTTCATTTAGGGTTGACTACAGTAAGTGTCCCATTTTGCCCATTTCTCCCCTCTTTTTGGATGCAAACTCGAATTATTACCCAAAAACTAAACTTGGTGCAACTATATTGAACCCAAATGCACTGTAAATTCGCAAAACAAGCTAAAAAACATATACCATGTGGTTCGGAAGATTGGCGCCAGTAATATTGCTCTTACTTGCACTATACTTATGTAAAAATGTCAGGAAAACCGAATGGGGAATGTTTTGTTAAGGGATGACTTCATTAAAGGGTCCATTTTACCCGATTTCCCCTTATAGTTTTATAACCTCATATACCATGCCGTTTTGAAGATCGTATTGTAATATTGCTCTTTCTTGCACTGTACTTACGTAAAAATGTCCGAAAAATCGAATGGTGATAGTTTCGTTTAGGGTTGACCACAGTAAGGTGTCCATTTAACCCGAATTCCCCTCACAGTTTAATAATATCATTTAAATCATGCTGTTTTGAAGATCGGCGCTAGTGATATTGCTCTCACTTGCACTGTTCTTACGTAAAAATGTCCGGAGAATCAAATGGTGATAGTTTTGTTCAGGGTTGACCACAGTAAGTTGTCCATTGTACCCGAATTCACCTCACAATTTAATAATATCATTTAAATCATGCTGTTTTGAAGATCGGCGCTAGTAATATTGCTCTTACTTGCACTTTACTTACGTTAAAATGTCTGGAAAATCGAATGATGATGGTTTTGTTTAGGGTTGACCACAGGAAATTGTCCATTTTACCCGATTTCCGCTCATAATTTAATAATATCATTTAAATCATGCTGTTTTGAAGATCGGCGCTAGTAATATTGTTAAGATAAGCTGTTTTTCATGACTCCTACCTTGCGCCGTCTAAATTAATGGGATTTTGGATCCATGTTTGCCCACTGTGCGCTGTCTTACATCATGATCTCTCTGGAGAGGTTACCGCGTTGCATCTTGGACATTGCTGTCCCGCCAAAGTAGTTGGGGCCTGTTCATAAACCACGTAGACTAATTTTTGAACATCTCAAACCCCCCCCCTTCGTAGACTTTCCTCCATAAATTTTTTTCTAATTTTTGTATGGAGCGTAGACTTTTGCCAAACCCCCCCTCCCCCTAGAAAAGTCTACGTGGTTTATGAATAGCTCCTTGGCGTTGATAAACTACAAGGCATCAATCTGCCCATAACAGGTACAAAGCGAAGAAGGCCTCAAATAATAGAATGAGAAGCAAAATGTCGCAGCTAAAACCCAATCCGCATTGCATCGTTAAAACTACGTTAAAACCAACCTACGTCCACTATTCGAACAGAAATGTTTCGTCGATACACAGAAAAAATAATGATTGTTAATTTTAAGCCAAAGCAACATAAAAAAAACG
Organism: Aedes japonicus; assembly: GCA_034211315.2. Taxonomy (NCBI): domain Eukaryota; kingdom Metazoa; phylum Arthropoda; class Insecta; order Diptera; family Culicidae; genus Aedes; species Aedes japonicus. Next base: position 23,503 of record JASCZW010001109.1, read on the forward strand.
TAATTGTTTGCAATATCCCATACAACAGCTCTGATTACAGAGATATATGACTAAAATTTACGTGAAAGATCCCATTAATACATGTCAAATCTAGCATTACCAAGACAATCCACGCACTGTTTCAATACAAGCGATGGAATGCCGTCCGGACCACATCCCGATGAGGACTTCAATTCCTTGCCAGCTGCAATTACCATGTCATTGGTGATAGCATAATGCATTCCGGAGGCAGGAAGACGGGGCACATTACTGGTGGCGAGCGCGATGTCCTGCGGGTCGAGCAGCTCGTCGGAGAAAACGTTGCTGAATTGGGAACGGAAAATATCGGCAATATCGGCGATGCAATCAGCTTCGAGTAAACCATCCGTCATCGTGGAGGGCAAACCGACTTCCTTCCGCTGATCATTGACATGACGCCAAAAAGCTTTTGGGGTTGGACTTAAGGCTTTTTTGTAGACGGTCTTGATGAGCGTTATAGAGATGATCGTTCAATTGCTTGTACTCAGCATTCGCTTCCACGTAACACAATTTTGTGAAATCCGTTCGATATTTGCTGTGCCGTCTCAAAGCTGCCTGCTTCACTCTTTTGAGGCGCTTGAGAGCGGAATTCGACCGCTTGGTTTAGGTGATTGATGTTTCGTCCTCACTGGAACAAACTGATCACCTACATATAGCACACTGTGACACCGTCTATTTGAAGAGAGATATAGGGGTGATTGAGAATCTCGTCCCAGTCAACAAGTCCCAGGAAATCGTTCATTCCGCTGAATGGCCTTACTGAACAGAAAACACTTTCAGAGGAATCACGGAAGCGACACAATGGATTTACCGCAAGTTTCAAAATTAATGGTGGATGATGCCGACAGATTTTTCGTCGTAGTATTCCCCGTCGGTATTCCCGTTGATCTGTCGTAGGCCCTGTTAAGCCAGGTCTCGGTGAGAGCGTAAATGTCATAGCAACCATCACTTTCGCGCGTCAATTGATACCGGCAAGGGAACTGTTGATCCCACCAACATTTTGGTAGTACACCAGGACATTCGAAGCAGCAGCTGCAGCTTGTCTTGGTCCCTGGGGCAGATGGATGAGCGCCCGACTGATCAGCCGCAATTATGGACATTAAATAACGCAGAAAATAAAATGTTTCTTGTAATCTTTCGAGTTAATTGTGTTCAAGTTTAACGAAAGAAGAAAATGTCAGTATTTGACAAGAAACTTTTCATCTGACAGGTAAAAGAAATACTCCCTTCATCACATCCGGAACTTTAAATGGTAATATGAATATAAAGCCTGTCCACGTTAAATTTCGGCCACCAAAATAATTGCAGCAACAAAAAATTTACACATAATTCAACAAAACTGATTGTTTATTCCACAATAATAGTAACTTTATCTGTATTAGAAACAATTGATTAAGATGTTAATCGTTCGTTCTTTAAAATTCTTGAACATTCCGTGGTATACCACCATCAGGTTCCGTACGGTAGCCTCAGAAACGCCCGCCGTAACGATTCTCCATCTTCTTTTGAAGTCATCGGTACTATTTGGCTTAGTTTCGAAGAGTTTCCGCTTAACTAGAGCCCGGTACTTCTCTATTGGGCGAGGTACTGGACAGTTTGGTGGATTGGCTGTTTTGGCACGTATTTGAACTCTTTCACCTTTTATCATTCCGGGATGGATTTCGCGTAGTGATAAGAGACCAAATCAGGCCAAAACAGAGCTGGAGAGTCGTGGCTTCTGATAAACGGTAGCAACCGCTTTTGCAGACATTATTTCTCGTACACATCTTTATTGATAGTGCCGGTAGAGTCGAAACTTTTAGATTTTCGACCGCAACTACAACCAAATCAAATACTTCTTCGAGAATTTGGACACCTTCTTTGTCCATAAATTTCTTGGCAACGGCGTTCCTTTGCATTGCGGCATAAAAAGCTAGCTTCGAGTACGTATGTTTTGTCGTCCATTTTGATACAAGAAAATGTTTGCAAAAAATTGGTATCAAGCACTTTAGCACGACTTTTTGCAGTGAAATTTTGCTTGTCATCACGGTTGGGCACCTTTTTCACTTTGCACGCCTTCAGTCCTTGCCTCTGCTTCACTTTTTGTTCGTATGATTTTGACTTCTCCGCCACATTTCTCACAGAAAGATTGGGATTTTTTTCAATAATATCTTCCACCTTCTTGGCCATATATCGGGAGCATACTTTTCGATTTGTTCGACCTTCAACCTTCCGATCCAAATCAATTGATTTACGAACACAAATCATGGTACTTTTCGGTAGTTTTAGTTTCTTGGCAAGATCGCGTACCGATAAATTTGGATTTTGCCGCCGTCCGTACAAAATGCGTGTCCACTTGATTCGACGCCATTTTACAAAATGTAACAAGAATGTAAACAGGTTGCACCACGAAATAAAATGGAGAGTTTCAGCTGTCATATAAGTGAAACGTTTCAGCGATCCGTGAAATAATTCAAAATCTACGGTGAAAAAAAGTATCCAAGTTAACGTTGACAGGCTTTAGTTTTCACCAAAAATAATTTGCGTGTCAAATTTGATATCAAGATCACGTAATGTAGGTTGCAACGTGAACGGGGCTTAATGCTGCATCTTTTTGAGAGGAAAAAAGGATTTGAAAGTGTCAAATTTAGGTCTACGTGGTTTATGAACAGCCCCTAACCAGATCATTTTTAAACTGGCGTGCCTTACTACGTCCTTCGTAGCACTGGTGGGGCAGTAGGCAGCAATCACAACGAGGGGCCCACTTAATGTACTGACTTCAACACCGACTGCCTCTATCGTTGATGTCTTGTAGTGAGGTTGCTATTGCGACTCCTCCTCCTAGAGCCCCACATCTCGTGGAAAATTGGCAGGAGCTACTCAGGTATGAGCAATTGCGCCGAGTGCTGCGGCATTGGCTGATTTACGTGTGATTCACGCTGGCATAACCTAACCCGGTAGGACCAACCTGGAGGAGGGGCCTTCGTGCCAGCCTGACGGGCGGTAGGTTGTTTACCGGTTTGATGGGGTAACCGGGGGAAGTTATCCATGTCGAAGTTGGGAGCTTCCCTCAAACGACGTCTTGGTTGGTTTCGGCTTGCCGCCTTTTTTCGGATGCGTTTGAATTCCTCGCGTTTCTCACAGGAGCGATCGGTGGCACGGTAACTGCCGCCACAGTTGGCATATTTGTATTCGACTACCTCATCGATGGGGCAATTCCTGGTTTCGTGCAAAGAGCACACCGTGGACTCACGTTCCAATTTCTTGCGCCGTGGCGAAAGTGCAGGCATCGCATGCATTGTGTAACGTCTTTGTTGATTCCACGATACCCCTCCCAATTGGTGAAGGTATCGTTAATACCTGGTACAGACATACAACGTACAGCGTTGTACGAACTGTCAAATACTTTAATCCAGTACTAAAAAACAGGTATGTACTAGACTAAAGGAGTACAACCATAGACTAACTCTAAGACCAGTAGGTCCCATACAAATACGATTTTTTTCTTGGCTCAGTCAGTACTAGAACATCGTCCCAAGCTCGGTCCCAAGCTCAATAATGCACCCCTTATAATGAACTCACATGAACACACTCTCAAATACTCTGTCAAAATAACACAGCTAATCAAAACAAAGGCGCAAATATGTACCACAAAGGTGCTGGCTTCAAGGTGTAATTCGGACCAAGGGGTTCTACAACAGTGAACCAATTTCAAATCGCTAGTTACATATTGATTGTTGGTACAACGCTGTACGTTGTATGTCTGTACCAGGTATAAGACAACGAACCGCTTTCAGTGCGCCGAGGGTCACAGAACCCTTCTTAAAATGTTCCAAGAAGAGGCAGTTCCGGTACGTCTTCATTTTATCATGACGGGTCATTGGGCATACCGCCAGAGGCTTGAGCTTGTAGTGGTGTTCCAATTCTTCCTTGATGTCCGCTGTATCCATGGCATCGAGACCATGGATAACAACCTGTCGTGAACGGGGGTCTTGCTCGCCATCTTGACGGGCTTGTCGGTTAGTACAACCAAACGTCCGTTCTCACTCCAGCGTGAAAAGTAGTCGGCCGTGCGTTGTTTGTTGATGCGGTTGCTACCCAAGAAGAGCGGCACTATAGTGAGAGAGAACTCTTAAAAACTCTCACTACTGCGGCCGGTGGGTGGCTGGCTGGCTGTAGGCTGTGGGGTTTCTCCGCTTGCTTTGTTGGCTTCAGTCGTTGCGGTTGACGGTTGTTGCTTCTCGTCAGCGAGTGGGAGGTTGACTGCTCTTCTCCGTTAGAACGTGTAGAGCTCCGTTTTGCTTCTAACTAAATAGGTTTTGGCTTTTTGGTAATCTTCCTTGGAGCTCAGGATCACTTTAACACCGACAATTTGCACAGGCCGACCGATTTTACCATCAACGGAGGAGTTTTCACCACCGTTGCACGCTGTTGCTGTTCCTGTTGAAATTGGCCTTCTGGCTCGTCGCTGAGCCCGTCCATATCACTATCGTTGAGTACTGTACCACCGGTGCTGAAGCGGTTTCGCAACAAGATGGTCTCTTTGGGGAAACGATTCGTTATTTTGCCGTTTCTCTTTCGCGTCATCTTGCCACTTCCTTTTCGCGTTAGACAGCTCAGGCGTGCTGGCCGTGACGTCGATCGGTTTTCCGTTTCGATCTTTACGCTTGCGCCTCATGACGGGTTGCCAGCCACGAGTTTACACGAATTTAAATGATTTAGTGTTACCACAAACGAGGAACGTCTTATCCACACCAGGGATGCCAGCTTTTTTTCAAATATCTGTGATAAAAATTTTAAATGTCTGGGAATGTCTATAAAAGTCTGTAATATTTTTTTTTACAAAATTAGACTTCTTTCAACAAACAGACTTAATAAGAGAGCGAGTTATGCCATTTACGCAATATGTGTGATTATGTAAACGTTTCTGTATCTATTTCTTGGATTGAATGGACTAGGATTGTATGTTTCCTCCTGAACTTCAGACAAAATTCCTCATGAACTTCTTGGCAGTCACTTCTTATTTTCTTCGAAAATCACATTTAAGCACCCAACTTTATCCTCCAGAAACATTAAGAGTTTTCTCCTGAACATAGTTGCTTTCTAAACTTCTGTCTCATCTTGAACTACGAGGAAAATTTCCGTCAAACTTTGGGTATGTAAAGTTGTAAGAAGGTTCTTCCTGAACTTATGAGAAATTCTTTTCTGAACTTCCGAGATGTTCTCTTCTGAACTTCAGGGGAGTATTCTCCTGAACTTCTGGGAAGTTTATTCCTGAATTTATCAAAAGTATCTACCTGGACGACCTTTTCATTCTGAAATGCTGGAATGTTCTATTCAAAACCCTAGGAAAGCTATCTACCAGGTAGTTCCAACTAAACTTTTGGTCTCTTCGGAACTTCTGAGAAGTCCTCTGGTGAACTTCTGAGAAGTTTTTTCTACTGAATTTTTGGAAAGATTCCTTCTTGATCTTACAGGTAGTGCCCTGGGCAGTTTCTTTCTGAAATTCGGGGTAGTTTATTCTTGAGCTTATTCTTTCCAAACGTCTGATTGGTCCCATCCTGAACTGCGAGGAAATTTTTAGTAAAAATTATTGGAAAACCGTCTCTAAAATTTCAAGGAAAGATCCCTTAAATTTGTACTTGAAGTCTCTTCGGACTTCTAAACTTTTGAGAAGTTTTCTCCAGAACTTTGAGGAAGTTTGTTCAGCAACTGTTGGGAATTTCGTGCTCAAATTAGAAACAAGTACCCACAATGCTTCTGGAATGACTTATTCTGTTCTCTCTCTTGTTTTGAAATTTTGATAGGTTCTCCTCTGTGCTTTGCAAAATCTGCTTAGCAGTTCCTGGGGATTTTTTTTCCTGATATTTTGAGAAATTATAGGTAGTGTTCTTGCTGGTTAGTTCCCGTCTATAATTTGGGGACGTTTTGTTCTGAACTTCTGGGAAGTTCAATCTGAAATTTCTGGCAAGAACTCCAAAACCTCTGAAGAGTTCCTAACTTCTAAGAAGTCATCTGCCCTCCACTTCGTCCAGAAGCTCTGATAAGTCCTCTTTTGATTCTTGGGGAAGTTCTCCTGAAATTCTGGTTAGTATGATCTTGAACTTCTGTAATATTTGGTCCTGAATTTGAACTGCTTACTACCAATATTTCTGAGAAGTTTCTGCCTGACCATCGGAGAAGTTTTTTTTTCCAGGATGTACCCTAAACTGCGGGTCTTTTCTTTCTATACTTCTAGGAATCTAGGACTAATTCAGGGATATATTTCTATATCCCTATTTTATATCCACTGATATGGTGCATTTAGTAGTACTGTGGAAAATTCAGAGTTTTAAGATTTATTTCAATAGCTCAGAACTTTCACTGTTGTTCTGTCCCCCGAGTGGCAACCGACTGGGCTTTAGAGCAAATACTCAGCAACCTCTTTTTACGTTAAATTTCTCAAATATGATTTGTATTGTTGTGAACCTAGACTTTCGTTGTGACTTAATGGCAACAGACCAGTATTACCAACACTTTGACAATAATTTTTCGCATGGGATTGAACATGTGTGGGATTGAATACTACCATAAGTAGGGACTCCATGCTACCCTCGGAAAGAGCCTATACGATACTTATCTTCCGGCCCATTGTGTCTCAAAGAGGCCCACCGCATTCGTTTCTTTCTACTTTAAATGATACCCACGATATTTTTTTTTATTTCAAGAAAGCTTCTTACCGTATCTACAATATAGACACTGTATACAGACTGGACAACAATTGTATTATGCAGCCAAACAACCTGTCAAAAAATGCAGCCAAACGGACTGTTAACTTTTGATTATCTTTAAAAGGAGCGAGTATCGTTTTGATAAAAGCCAATTATGAACAAATAAAGGATTTTCTACTTCCATATTCAGTATATTTAAGTATTTTCGGTGTATTATTTATTGCCGTTTGGTTTACTTATAATGAACAAAAATCTTTTTCTACAATGTCGAGCATAGGACCACCATTTCAACGTGTATTTCACAGTACTATCGAACATCGTTCTTACAAATGATACATTAAGTCCCGAAATTGTAGTACAACCCATTTTAGCTTTTGTTGAGGCTATGGATACATTATTTGAGGTTATTACGAGTACCATAAAATGGCCAGCGGAAAAACTTGAAGTTTATACCGGAAAACATCTTGCTCTCGGAAAACATGACCCTCAGCATCGGATGAATGCAATCTACGATTGAACTGCATCAGGACCCGACTTACAAATGCGACGTGTTCTAGTCATAGCGCATGAAAAATTTGATCAAAACTAGTGAAGAACATCAATCAAACAAAATAATTAGTAATGCAGAAAACAAATTATAGTATTTTGTATTTACACTGCACAGCCTATCCCTAGTATCATTGTAGGTTTTATTCTAGTTTTATAGCATTCTACAAGTTTGAATCACGTTCTACAGAACCTTCATAAAGCCCAAATTGTTACTTGGGATGGCTTCTTTAAATCAGAAAATCTACCAAAAGGCCGCAGAATGGAGCCATTTCTGCCTTATATTATCTTTCTTTGTAAATCGGAAGAAACCCACAGAATTCACTTTACATCGCGTGTTATTGCCACAATTTCGCTCCAAACAATTCATTTTTTACACGGCACTTTTCACTATGCTTTTTAATGAATATCTTCAAACGGAATCAAAACAAACACTTTTTATCCGAGGCCCACAGGGCCGAGTGTCATATACCATTCGACTCAGCTCGACGAACTGAGCACATGTCTGTGTGTGTGTGTGTGTGTGTGTGTGTGTGTGTGTGTGTGTGTGTGTGTGTGTGTGTGTGTGTGTGTGTGTGCGTTACAAATAATGTCACATCGGTTTCTCAGCCATCTGTGAACCGATTTTAGTTCTGTTGACGGCAAATGGAAGCTACAACATTCCCATAGAACGCTATTGATTTTTTTTCATTCGGACATTTCGTTACGAAGATATGAACGAAACAGTACTTGAAGGCCTATTATAATAGTAATCAAACAGTTTAGCCTCCAATTACATACTGAGCTATTTGTGTACCGATTTTAGTTTTGCTGATGCCAAATCAAAGCTATAAAATCTCTGAATAACTGGTCAAAATTTCATTATGACTGGATAATCTTTCATGGAGATATGACCAAAACAATACCTGAGAGCACATAATTGTGAGATGAAAATATACTCGTTGCAGTGCAAAACCGAACAAGACCAATCACACCAATCGATGCCGCTTGCATTCTATTGTGTCGCATCTGGTGCGTTGTATAGCACATACAGCGGACTAGCCACACTTTGCGACTGTATAGAATTAGAGCAGCATCGGTTGGCTCGAATGGTCTGGTTTTGAACTGCAACGAGTATATTCGAAAAGTACACAAAATCTCCATTTACTATAACCAATTTTCAACGAACATGTACTTATTAAGCATATTGAATCCATGTCGATAATCAAAATTGACACTTAGGATTGACTAATAATGCATTCTATGGACTGATTAAATGAAATTTCTAATATTTATGTAATTCACCCTTTTTCATAACTAACATAAACAGGTCATTAAAGACCATATTTGAATCACATTGCTGAACAATACGTTTAGGATTGACAAATAGTTCATTTTATAAACTAAATGTATAGCATATTGAATATTTCTGAATCTTCTTGAAATTTCTGATGAAAATATGTATCCAGTACAATATTGCCCACAATTGCGTTTGTAATTCTGGTGAAGTGTAAGAAGGGTTCAGTCTCACCATCGGTGGATTAATGCGGGTTTTTTCAATTTAATTCACGCGCATATCCATGCGATAGAATTACCAGAAAATGCAATTCATATATATCAATCATACTTCATCGCATTTCTACTCTAGTACTCATTTCTAAATTGACTGCTTGGTTATGGTTGATGAAACCAACGTCAAAACAGACTACAAGCAGCTTCCTGGTTTTGAGTTTATACCGCATTACAACGTGGCTAGGTTGTCGATCATTTCAAGGCCAAAAAGTTGTCGAAGTTCTCTAAAAAGTACATGGTTTGGCAGGTTTTTTGTAGTTGTGGCTTGAAGAGCACAATCCTCATAACTACAGGTACGATTAAGCAACAAGTTTGCGTTAACGAGTGTCTGATCACGAATTCTGTCATGTTCTGACCATGTGAATTTGAAAACCATAACCCCAACTAATGAAATTAGTAGGGGTTACGTTAGAAATAAAATGCTTCATGCTCGTTCTACTGTTGATATGGAGTGTCCAAATTTTCGCGGATACAGACCTTATAGAGCAAACGTACCCAATTTTCCCTCAAGGAGCGTGCTCAAAATTGCAATTTATTTGTTTGCTTATGAAATTTCGAAATTATCCCATCCCCCTTACGATACCAGCATACTCAGGATTAGTATTATCATTATCACCACCGTCAACTTCATCGGGAAGGACGGCAACATTCACATGCACATGCATACTTGTCCCAATTCAAGGCGGAAAAGAATGGAGGGAGTCCCACGGCGAGTTGAGCGAACCGTTCAACATATTGCAACTTCCACGTTTGGCGCAGCAATCAGCGTCTAGTTGAAAACGTCGAAAATTCCTGAACAGCATTTGCCCCAGAAACTAGTGCCTCCAGGAATCTTCCGCTTGATTGGAAGATGATAAATGTTCGTGGAAAAAAATAATCATCCCAATTAGTTTGAGGAAGTGGGAGCATTTGAATGAGGTGGTGGAAATCCAGCCGGCAGGGATTTGAGAATTCATTTCCCCTTCTTGTTTAGGAAAAACAACACCTGTGTGACTGCCGGTGGAGACTGGGAAGGGGAGAAGGGTGACAAGGATTGGTGCTCGGAAATCCCAAGCTGGCAGTTTCATTTCCTTCTTTGATTACTACGAAAACTATCGCACAGTGGGATCGTTCGTACGAGAAGTTGGTCAAAGTTCTTTCGCGATGCATCACATTTTTGGCAGATACCAAATGTTTCAATATCAGAAAAGCTTTTTTTTCCAAGCACCCCCTTAAACTTAATTAATTCTTATTAGATTCAAATGTCCGAAACAATTCTGAAAATTCCACTGTCCAGAAATTCCAAAATGTGCATGTTACATGTCTGTAGGCAGCCGAACCTTCCAGTTATTGGAACCATACTGAGGCGAAGGGAATGCATCGCCTCCTGAGGTACCTGTAAATCAATTTATCTTCTGTTCCAAGCTATCCTTGAGCGAAGGTCGGAGAATGGATGGCAGCCTCCTTTTCCACATGTATGAGCGTTATAACATGCCCTAGTGGGAAGCAGAAGAGTGTCATTTTATTTTTTTTGCTACCGGATCAGATGACAGGATGGAAAATGAAACTTTGCACAGTGACCCACACTGCTGCACCATTATAGGTACTAGATCATTGTCGTTTGTTTGTTTTTCTAGGTGAGCCGAGAGTGGTACATGGTGCTTTTTTTGAAATTGGTGTGCTTAGTTCGGTAGAAAATGGGCGGAATAGGTTTTTTTTTAGATTAGACGGGATAGTCGCTCTTCATGTCTTGTCAGGAATTAATGGTCGGAAACTGGGGCCGGAAACACCAGCGCATCGGTCCTAAGCTAAATGAATCACCCCTGACAACATAACTTCCAACGAATAACCTCTTAAATAGTCTGTCAAAAAACACAGCGAATCAAAACAAAACCAAAGATTCAAGTACCGATGTACTTGGGACCAATGGGGTTCTGAAGCAGTTTCCTATTGATTGGCATTCCTGACATTTTCTGGAAAGAGGTTGGTCGGATTTTTTCCATCAGCTGAAAACCCGATTCTGAATTGCGTTTGTTTTATTGTTCGAAATATGCCACTGTGCACTTGACACCCTAGTCTAGAAAACATCCGTTTGGATGTGATCTGTTATACTCTATGTAAGGGCATCTTCAGCGGTGATCTATTTTTGGAAAAACTTTATACTTGATTTTTATCAGCAAAACTTGAATAGAGCCAGCTAAAATAGACCAACTTTGCGTTCCCGCACTGGTGTTGTATTTCTTGTTGTTAAAACCACCAACACTTGCCATCCTGTCAATCATTCAACAACTTGCTGAATCCCCTCAGCATCTGGGAGTTTTTTTCGAGCTCTTGGAAAGTTCCTTGAACTTCTGGGAAATTCTCTGAATTTCTGGGACGTCCTTTGAACGTCTGAGATGTTTGCTGATCTTTGGGGGAGTTCCATGATCTTTGTGAGCATATCCTGAAGTTCTGAGAAGTTTTTTGAATTCATCAGAAACACTGAACTTCATGTTCGCTGATTTTCTAAGAAGTTTTGTATATGTCTAGCAAGTTTCATGAAATTCTCAGAAGTTCACTAAAACTCTAGGAAGATCCGCAAACTGTTGAAAAGCTTCATGAATTTCTTGACTGTTCTCTATAGGAAGTTCTCCAATTTTCTGGAAAGTTCCTTGAACTTTTGGGAAGTTCCCTGAAATTTTGGGAAGTTCCCAGAACTTCTTGAGTTGTTCTATGAACTTCTGAAAAATACCCAAAATAATCTGATAAGTTTTCTAAACTTCTGGAAGCCCCCTGAATATCTGGATAGTTACCTGAACTTTTGTGAAGAACCCTTTACTTTTGGAAACTTCCCTGAACTCGTGGTAAGCTCCCTGAATTTGTGGACAGTTCCCTGAATTTCCAGGAAACTATCTAAATTTCCGGAAAGTTGTCTGAACTTCTAGGAAGAACCCTTAATTTCTGGAAAGTGATTTTATGGGATGGTCCTTTGACATCAGGGAGAATAGCTAAACCTCGGGAAAGTCTAAGTCAAATCTAAGAAGTATACCGAGCTTTGATAAGTTCCCTGAATTTCTAAGTGAACTGAATTTATAAGATTTTTTTCGAACCTTTGGGAAGTATTTTTGTTCATCAGTTCCTTTACCTTTTCCGATATTGGGGGATGTAAATACTGCGTTAGTCTTAAGGACAGATTTGCAAAAAAAATCCTTTTTTTTTCGTATGAAACACTAAGGCCAACATATCCAGCTGCATCGCAACAGCTGGAAAAAGTCATCAGTTGACTCTAGTTGTCGCATAATGTTTAGGATCATATCCTTTGGCATGTTGAAACGTCGCAGAAAGTGCTTCTTGTCATAGGTTGGCGTGGCGCTATCTATCACTATCAGCACTATCTAATATCGTTTAAATGAGATGCATGCATTCACACACTCACCCCCACTCAAACCAATCCATGGCAAAAAGTTTGCGAAAAATCCTCGGTTCTAAAAAAACAAAACTTCTGATCTCTGGATATTGTAAGATTGACACAAGTGTTGGTGGGTTTAACAACAAGAAATACTACACCGGTGCGGGGAATGAAAAATGGTTCTTTTTAAGTTTGCTGATGCAAATCAACTATTAAGATGTTAAAATAGACCACCGCTGAAGATGCTCTTAAGCGGTACGTTTGAAAAAGGCTGAACAATGAGATCGGTGGACCGAGTAAAATTTAAGCCTGTGATAGGGAAAGTATTGTGTATGTAAAAAAATATTTTGAAAAAATTGACATCTATAAGACGTGACCTTATGTTTTGCGCTATTTTCAACTAGTTTTAAATATTAAAATCGAAGCAAAGAGTAATGTCCCGATCGATAGGAGCTAACATTTTGGAAATCAATCGTGAAATGACTAAGTTATTAATGTTCAAAACATTTATATTTTTTGTGACGCCCCAGACTTTCACAATTCAGATATGCACCCCAGTCCTTGAAAACACAGGCGTGGTCCTACGTCGAAGGCTAATTTGTGAGTGATGCGATCTACCTGTAAGTCCGTTGTAGAATATCCGATACGATGACACGCCAATGTTGACGTTCGGGAATGCTTGGAGTGGCGCCTGCTCCCAATATACTCAAGTAACCATTAAACACTAAACGTGACATTATATTAGCATTATATCTGCCATATAAGCAGCACTGAAATGCAACCGCGCAGCTCTTCATTCAGATGTAATGCTAGAGAAAGGCAGAAATAACGCTGCTTATATAAGGCAGAAGTAACGGCTTGCCGATATGAATTTATGTATTGCTATGTTAGTGCACAGTTAAATCAGTTTTAGCACTGCTGGTGCTAGTATTCTGAATTTATCTGCTGTCTGTTTCCGATTTATTTTAAGAGCTATTTCTTCTTTTGCTTATTGATAGTATTAGCAATTTGAAGGCGTAGAACTTACTGGATGATGGAGATTTAGCAGTTTCTGGAATCAAATCATCAAGTAGTTTCGGATTCAAATTATCGTAGTTTCGGTACAATTTCACTTTACGTTTATAATTTCCACTGTTTAAAGTCTTTTTCCACTTATTCTCGGCCGTACTGGTTTTTGTTGGCTCCAAATTACTTTTCAATGCTTCTGTAAACAAATTCTAACCATTGCATGATAGCCTTATATTAGCACTAAATGCAGATATAAAGCATGTATGCTGTGAACATGATAAATACTTTTATGCATTATAACAGCCTTATATGCGCATATAATGCTAGCGATAATGCTAAATTTTGGGTGAGCTTGATCGCATTTTATGATGCTAATATGAATCTTGCATCGCATAACATATGCTTAATATAGAACTTTAAGCAACAATATTAAATGCTTATTTGGTGCACTATTATCAATTATAGCTTGGCAATGCTTTTGGACTACTTGGATACGCGAAGGACTCCGTACCCTGCTTCAAAACCAACGGAGCCAAATTCGTTCCCAAGAAGATGAATACTTCAAACTGTTCAAACTACAAATTAAATAAAAGAAAAGAAGGATTTTGGGGAACTATAAACGTAAGTTATAGATGTAAAAAATTGAAAAAGTATAGTTTTAAGCTACCACAAAAAGTTGCTAAAGAGAAAGAACTCAAGCAGGATCACCACAATTAGATTCACGGCTTGATAATAGCACCAAATAACACTACTTTATAAAATAATAATTCAATTAGACCACTCTTCAACTTCACTTTAAAAAAAATCGATAATATATATGCTATCTTCCAATGGGCCCTGTTTACTCTTTCTCCCTTTGTTCACTTATTCTTACTGACGTGCGTTACCAAAGCCAGTGGGATCCTCAGGTAAGACGACAGGCAAGGTTGTAATATAGGAGGTGCGTACATGTTGAGTCAGCGGATTCCATCAAAACTTTTGAAAGAGACTGGAAAAAGTATCAACAATTATTGAAAAACAGTCTGTGCTGAAGCTGATGAGCAGTGTCAGATCAAAAGTACACTCTTTGGCGTATGATTAAGGTCTGTAGCCGCAATAATCTGGACACCTAAAAACATGAATAAAACATAAATTTGGCATTATATTTCCGCCGTAGTTGTTTATTTCAGATTCATGGGATGTGTTTTAACAATTCGTGAAGACAAAACATAGTTATTCGGTATTTGCATAAAATTTTCGAACTTTGCGCTTAACTCCGTCGATTAGAGTTTGTACAGAATCTTCAGAAATCGTAGAAGCCATCTTTGTCCAAATAATTTGCTGGAAGTGTTTGATGTTTTTGATTCCTTGCTTCTTTCCAGACAGCTTCCGCTTCATCAGAGCCCAATATCTCTCGATTGGTCGTAGCTCTGGGCAATTTGGCTGGTTTGAGGTTTTTGGTACAATGTTCACATGATTTGCTTGGCACCACTCTATCGTAGTTTTAGCAAATCGGGCCAGAACAAAGGTTTTCTTTGTGACTTTTGATGAAGGGTAGCAATCGCTTCTGCAGACACTCTTTCTGATAGATTTCCTTGTTGATTGTGCCTGTGGTGACGAAAGATTTACTCTTTTTGCCACACGTGCAAATTGCTTGCCACACAAGGTATTTTTTGGAAAATTTCGATGTCTTCTTCGTTTTGAAACTACTCAGCTGCATGCTTCTTCTGGCCATGTGGCTGAATTAAAGGCAGGCCTGGAAGCTGGCTTGAAATCCTCCAGGACGTATGTTTCTTCGTCCACTTACAACGCTTGTAAAAACTTTGTTCAAGTATTACGCAGTACAAACGTCGAGTCCAGTGATTTTGTATGCTTTTGCCAAGTTCTGTTTGTCGTTGCGATTTGGAACTGTTTTTACTTTATGCGAGCGCAAGTCCCCAACGGTCGTTTTGATTTTTGGACGGCAACCAGGCGACATCCCTATTTCACAAGTCACCGTTCGAATGGAGAGATTTGGGTTTTTCGTTAATATCCTTTTCACTTTTCGGTCCATGACAGGATCAGCGCGTCCAATGTTTTTGTCACTTTTCGGTTTCCTCTTGAACAATCCAATGTTTTTGGCAGTACAAGATTCGCTCGCGCACTTTTGTTTTTCTTCAAGTCGCCATCTTGAATACTAAACATGAACATATACATCAATCTTTAGTCTTTTTCATCACCGACTCTCGCCATACCCACAGTAAAATTTTCATTCCTACGTGCAATATTTCAAAAGTTACAATGATTGGAATTAATGTGGATTACCGTTGGATACAGACCTGCAATGGTTCTCGGACTTGCCGCTTGAACCGCAAGAGAATGTGTGAAACATAAAGAATGATCTTAATAAAACGCAATTTGCCTAAACCGAACTCGTATTTGACAGCGTAATTTACAAATCGTACCTAGACTTACTGGGACACCCTATAGTTGGCAAATCCACATACGATATTCCAGGGAAAACCTTAAAATCGACAAATTTCACTCATCACCACTGATTAAAGCTTCATGGCTAAATTATTCCAGCCCTTTTGGAAGCCAAATCTACAACGAAGTCGATAACGAGAATCGATCAACGTTACTCACAACCGATAACATTGTTCAGGGTTGACTTATGCTCTTTGGTGCAAACACGCTTGGCAAAAACCAACATACGGCGAACATAAAGTCATGCTCTGACTTCCCACAATCGCTTTTCATTCAAAACCCTCCTCCGGCCAGAGCATTCCAGAAATTTCCGTGAAAGCACTTCACCTTCAATTTGCTGCCTCGGTCGGAGAAGCTGCTGCATCGAATCCCCATCGGACGACCGGCACACGTCGGCGGTAGCCTTTTCGAAGACGGGAATTTTCCTACTCCTGTTGTTGACATCCACTTGGTTTACTGGGGAGCATTTTTTTTCCTCCCCGAAGAATGATGAGATAAATTTTCACCCATTTTTCCCTCTTATCGTAACCCAGTTTGAAGCAGCGTTTCTTTCGTTCTGGTTTTTTTTTCGGTAAAGTTTTTCGTCCCGGTAAACTTGAGACCGGAGTCCCAGTTCAGACTGCGGGCGAGAAAATAACTTTTCCACTGATGGGAACTCCCATTTTTCGTCCCGTTCTTTTCTCTTCGCTGGAATGGAATTTAAAATTCGAGGAAACGGGTAAGCGGGCATGTTGGGAAAGGCATTTTTTCGAACGGCAAATAAAATTTAATTTAAAACAACGAAAACGTTCGTTCGTCCCGAAGGTGCATTTGGCGTGTTTTGACGTGTGCTGTGGCTTCAAAAATAATAGAACAAATGAAAAAATCGACTACTCGTTCGCAGAAAACAAATAACAGGCATGAAATACTGCCATCGCAGGTGAAATGTTAAGTTGCAAAAATATACGAAAAAATTTCGTGAATTCACGGAAGATTCGTAAGAAACTAAAACTCTATTCCAAAGGTTCTTGATGGGAATTGTGCGCAGGGACCTGCGTGGTCATTTTGCTGCACCTTCACTGACCGACCCAAAGATGGCCCTACAAACAAATGAATGGGATGTAGGCGCCTCAAACCATTGTTTTTTTTCTTAAAAAAAGAGCATGGATGAATTACCTAAAACATATTTTCAGTGCTACAACTCCTGCAAGGGGACTGGAATTCTTCTTGGGGGAAGAAGACAGGATGGGAGTTGCACTTCATCGTCGTTGCCGTTGTCGCCCCGGAGCACTAGCCAAGTTTGTCGGTGCCGTGTTGCGTATGGGACAGAACTGTTCACCGATTCAATGGGGTTTAATGAAACTTTCGCCTTTGATTGATGCTTTTCTTACTGGCTCCTGAAGTTGCTGCTGCTGCTGCTGTTGGTTTATTCGTTTGGGTGAAAAGTTTTCTCCAACAACAGTTTGAAAGGGGATCACGATGTTCGGAAAGTTGTTGAAAATTGATTTACTAGGAACTGAGGTGGAACTCTCGGTAGGTACGGCACACATGAAGGGATAACCTGGCTGCTGGTGAACATGAAGCCATAATTGAGAACTCGAAACCAAGCCAATAAAAATGAACTTCAGGGTAAGACTTGAACGGGGGGTGAGGGTTAGAGGCGACGATTGAATTGTGGAAAACTATTTCGAATTTCTTCGATTGCACATTTGATCGATTCGAGTTGAATTTGAAGGGTTTTTGATGTTGGATACTGTAGTCGTATTACGGTGACTTTTTAGCTTTTTAGATTGTTTGTTTGAGCTTTGGAAATCGATCATTATTTGCTTGATGTCCAATGAAATTGTTTTGATATCCGTTTCTCAGAAACTTTGAACTTCCATTTTATTGGATCGATTGAGGAAATGGCATTCATATTTCATCATCTTGGATGTATTTGATGTAATAAAAAATGGTTTATGCTCTTTTATTAATCAGATTTTTATGACTCTTAATATGAGCGAACGAGATTCCAAACTCTAAAAGATACTTTATTGTCAATATTTCACTTAGAAAGAACAGCATTGTGCTAGAATGAGAGGCCAAAGTAAAGCAGGCATTGATCCTCAAGCGAACGGCAGTATGAAAATCCGATTAAAGATTGTACTCGGAAAAAATGCAACACCTTCTTTTGTGTACAACTTTTTATTGCATGGGTTGCGAAATCAAGCGGTAAATTGATGAAATTTTGGGTAAAACTAGTTTAGAGTGAATGTTTACATGTAGAAAATCTGTCAAGTGGTTATCGAGATGGCTTTTAAGCAAAATGTGCTTCGCCAAAATATTATGCTCGTGGTCGTGGAAAATCCAGCTCAGTGGGAATCGACAATTCGATCGTAACCCGTGTGGTAAAATCGTTCAAAGAGACCCAGACAAGCCAGCTAAAGACTATATTCAATGAAATTTGGACACACAAAATAGGTCACCAATAATTTTCCTTGAGCCCGATTCTTTTCAAACTTCTGGAAATAAAGTACTACTAAATGGTTAAGTTTTGACATCATTGGTTTATTGAACCTCTTCTCCCAACCAAAATGCGCGCACCTTTGCCTTGACCCCTTTCATCAAATTTTAGACAACTATAGGACCGACTTGCTTACTTTTAACCACACTTTCTTTAGTTCAAGTTCATTTTCTATCAGTTTTGGAGTTTTAACGAGCTTTGCCATCATGATTGCCCAAAATTTGTCAATTGGGCGAAGCTCCGGAGTGTTTGGAGGGTTGACGTCTTTTGGTACAAAAACTACATTATTATCTTTGTACCAGTCTAAGACGGGCCGGGCATAGTGGCACGATGCCAAATCCGGCCAAAACAGTGTCGGGCCATCGTGAGATCTCAAGAAGGGCAGAAGTCGTTTTTGAAGGCATTCGTCCTTGTAGATTTGTCCGTTGACGGTCCCAGAGGTGATGAAGGGCTGACTGATTTTGCCACATCCGCAGATCGCTTGCCAGACAAGGAATTTTTTGGCGAATTTCGACAGTTTCTTTCCGTACACTCTCCGGAACAGTCAACTCAGAGTTGGCGACGTAGTGTTCCTGTCCTGGCATTTGTTTGGTGTCAGCTTTAATGTAGGTCTCATCGTCCATCACAATGCAGAACGGTTTTGTGAGCCACTCCCTGTACAGTTTTCTTGCACGAGTTTTGGCCACTGAGTTCTGATAACCGACCCCGCGAACGCAAAGAGAGTGATGGATTACTTCAAGCGCAATGCGAACCATTCGATTCGGGACGTGGCCAAAAAGGTCAATGCTTCCGTCTGGTTCGTCCAGCAGATAATGAAGCTGGCCAAACTTCATATCTTCAAGGTAAAGAAGGTGCCTAACCAAACCGATAAACAGAATACGGTGGCCGAATCCCGCGTCAGGAAACTGTACCGCAAGTGATTGGTGCAGCTCAAATGCATCGTCATGGACGACGAGGCGTACATTAAATCGGATGCCAAGCAGATTCCCGGCCAGGAGTTTTTTGTCGGAAAGTCCTCCGGAAGAAGAAGGTTGACGTTCCGGAGAGGTTCCGGAAGGAGAAGGTCAACAAATTTGCCAAGAAGTACTTGGTGTGTCAGGCGACCTGCGGATGTGGCAAATTCAGCGAGCCGCCCAAATAAAGGGTGTCCCACGTCAAATTACATCACGCAAAAACCGCTGTAGAAAATTACCTAATTGACGAATCATTTTCAAACTTCCGAACAATAAAATATAACCCATTAGTATGCTTTTGACACCCTTATTCCATTTAACTTCAATACCACAATCGGACGCTCGCACCTGATGCTTAACCCCGCTCATTAGGTTCTGTACAACAGCTGCATCTTTTTTTGTACGGAAACTCACTTTCTCGTCAGAATTGACCTTTTTGGGGTGTGATGGGGGGTTCATGTCCTTGGGTACGAAAGTGATCCCGTTGGCTTCGTACTGCCCCAGGACAACATTTGAATAATGGCACGAAGCTAGATCTGGCTTGAAGATCATAGGGTCTTCGTGTTGCTTCAACAGAGGAAGCAGAGGCTTGTGTAGACACTTCTTGAGGTAGATCACCCCTTTTACAGTCCCGGTAGTCACGAACGGAGCACTCCGTCTGCCGCATGAGCAGATCACCAGCCAAATATCGTTTTTTTTGGCAAACTTTGAAAATTTCTGCTTCATTACTTCCTCCGGAACATCAAACTTGTGCTGGGCGTTGAAGAACAGTAGCCCCAGAATCTGCCGGAAGTTCGCCTTGACGTAAGTCTCATCTTCCATGATGGGACAACGGGGCTTCGTCAGCATCTGGGTGTACAGTTTCCGGGCCCGTGCCTTACCCACCGTATTTTACAGCTCGTCATGATTTGGAGCCTTCTGCACTTTGTACGTATGCAATTACTCCCGGTCCTTGGCTCTCTGAACGAGTGACTTGGGTAGTGTTCAGAGAACAATGGGGCCGTTTCTTTCCGAACTCCTGTTAGCCGTCGCAAACTCACGATTGGTGCGAAATAGCTTAAAGCTGAAATGCGTTTATTTTAATTATTGTAACAATCTAGAATTAGAACCCATAAAACTTACAATTTTCGGTTTGAATCGTACTTTTAATGCTTAAGAAACTCTCGCCACGACTAACTGTCCACTATCTGCGATTATAGGTTTAGGTTAGGTTTTAGAAATGAAAGTTTTAATCTTTACTCACTGTGACGTTCTTAGTATTTAAGTTTTACCGAACTTGACGCAACTACTATAACTGTTCAAAATATCTAATAATAGATGTAAATGAGTTGAATGTAATTCATATAATTATAATTTCACCCCTAACTCACTTTCCAAAACGCACTTATTGCCGAAAAAGGTAAATATGATTGTCGTCCTGATGACATCCCACGTCATCGGTCTATATGTCAACGTATGACGTTCCCGCCTGTTAGGCTGCGTTCACACTGTTAGGCCGCGTTCACCTTGCTCTACCGTGTTGGCAGCAACAGGTAGATTCAACGTTTTGGTCACATCCCTGACCGAAGTATTGCGATTCCGCTTAAACGCCTTCACGACTCGCTTGTGATCTTGATAACTAATATAAAATCCATTCTGATCCATTTCTCCTTCCGTTTGATGGTAAGAGTTTCGTATCAACGTTTAGTCAAACGAATCACTGTTGACTGCACGATTCTGTTTTCCGAAGTTGTTTTCCGATGTCCTCATGAGAGAGTTGACGATTTTCCAGGTGCTTGCGCAAAATCAATTCGTAACTTTGGGCTACGCCAGTTGATCCAATTGTGATGTGATGTGATGTGATAGGAAGCCATCACCAGTGCAGGACTTACCATGACGTACAGTTCCTCCTAATGGCAAGATCAAACTGTACATATCTGTAATCCTCACTATCCCGTTGCATGAAGGGCCAAAAACGGGGGTGTGGACCCGTAAAAGCTCCAGCCCTTACACGAAACCCACGTGAAAGGGATAGAGAATCTCCTTCCAACGAGACGCTCTTATTACAGGAAATGAGAGAGTAAGCAATACACATTAGGATTTCCGTCTGGTGGTTGGTTTAAAATAGGGTTATGCAAGCGCTCACTGCTGAGACTGTCGGAAGACCAATTAGACCTTCGCCGATCTCGATCTGACGATTTCCACCAAGGAAGGCTTATAATTGTCATCCATGAAACGCTGGCCACGATAACCACGAATCCTCATCAAATCCTCCTCCCAAAAAATGCCTCTGTTATTGTATGTATGTGTGCAACATTAGCAAGAATATAATATAAGTATTAACAAAATATAACTGACAGCTACTGAATTGTAACTGCAAAATAAAAATTGGGTTTAATACATATCTGAACCTGCAAAATCTGAAAAGCAGAGTATAAATCCTTTCACCGAAAATACAATTTCCAATGAAAAGATATTTGATTTGTTTTTATTTTTGGAGAATCAAAAGACTATTCTATGGAAGTTAAAGAAAGCAGTTTTAGTGATCCAGAGAGCCTGGGTCGATGGTTTCTGAAATGAATTATCCTATCCAGTTACACCACTTAACACACACACGACAACATATCGTATACTGCCTCGTCCACATACCGGTCATTTATGGATATATATAGTATATAGTTTAAATGAAAATTCTATTTATTTTAACTGATCAAAGACATATCTTAGTCCTTATTACATTTTATGTCTTATTAAAAGTGACAATACTCGTTCTGTGCCCCGATTGTGCGAGGATGAGCTTGGAATAAGTAAACCATGGTTAGTCTTCATTTATGTGAATTCTCATTGTCTATTTGATGTTCTATAGTTTGAATTGGTTATGACTAGGGTTCAGATGCATGGTCAGTATGGGAGCCAAAGTTTGTTTTCTTTGCAATGAATCTGATTTTGACTGATAAAGGGGCGCGCCTTTGAAGAGTGGTCTCACTCCTCAAAGAGTTTAAATAGCGATACTTTCAATATAATTCGATTCGTAACCGACAAACAATGACAACTTTAACAACACCGACCACCTCAATAGTGCTGAGGTAAATCCGACTTTGCACTAAACAAAGGGCTTGTATGGGATTATAGTACGATAGTTCAAGATTACTGGTCGCAGTGGTTTATGTCCCGAATATGCTGGAAAACAGAATTGAGCATTAGAAGCATTGGATTGTCATAGCTGCTCCGTGCTCTGAAAAACAAAAAAATCAATTTGAAATACAGAGATGTCACAAGGCGTGCTGAAATTATTAATTAAATGAGAATGGAAAGCATGCCCCGCTTGAAGCACAATCTTCAGTCACGCAGCAACTCACTTCCCTGTTGACAAGCTGACAACATTGATCCGGAGGCTAGGCCAACCGGCTGTCTCCGTGCTGAAAGGCTGAGAAAAATGTGTGACTAGATAACTACAGTGAAGAAAAATTAATTAATGTGATATAACCACGATGGAACTGATGACTCTTGGCTTGGTTTTGAGAATCCCTACTGAGCCCGCTTGCGGCATCCTTGCCCGCCAGTTCAGCTGGGATTTGACGCCAAATTGATCCAATTGTTTACAAAAACTGACAGCGATAAAAATACAAAAAATACACGCTAAACTACTTCTACTCAAATTTTCAAGAGAAAATATCCAATAGGTAATTTTTTACTTCGTTATTTCCGTGATGCAATTGGATGCGGGACACCCTTTAACATTGCCAAAACCATCCAGTTTTATGAAGTTTTATTCAAGTTCTATGAAAGCCCTCAGGAATTAGTTTGGTTTCATAACGGCGTCAAGAGGTGCCAATAGGTCTCATATTTTAGTCCGGTTTATGAGAACCTACACAGCTTGTTAACAACGATCTTAAAACCTTGTTTTCTCAAATTCCTTTTACTCCTAACAAAGGTTTTCAAAGGACACATTCATATTATCTTATTATCGTATGTTGAATAAGCATTTTGAAGCCATTTTGCCACCAGTAAATGCATTAAATGACGGATTGGATTTAGATTGATTTTTGGCAAAACTGTGATTTTTTCCAATCCAATTCCAAAATGAATGAACATTTACCATTAACTGGCACGATTTATGGTTTGTTTCAGTAAGAACGGGTTCAAACGTCTATTCTTGGAAATACACATTTTGTGTTTCACTTACCTGGGTAGTTCTCATGTTTGGTGGAAATTTGTATGAGAGCCCCTCTTTCCAGAGGGCAGAGGGGTCTCAAATCACCATACAATCATTGCCTTAAAAACCCTCCACATGCCAAATTTGGTTCTATTTGCTTCGTTAGCTCTCGAGTAAGGCAGCAATTTGTGTTTCATTTGTTTGAGAGACTTCCCATGGAGATGAGGAAAGGGGTCTACAACAATAAAAAGAACCTTTATCAGCCTCAAAAACCCCTACACTTTTTCACGCTTACCGGTTCTGTAGTTTTCGAGTTTATAGGGTCAGATAAACGGACAGACAGATAGAAATTAACTTTAGTATTAAGAAATCTTGCTTCCATAAACCCAAATACCAAATGTGATTTCATTTGCTTGAATAGTTCTCGATTTATGAAGATATTTGTGTTTCATTTGTATGAGAGCCCTTAAAGATAAGAAGGAGTCTTGAACTGCCATAGAAACGTTTCCTACCTTCGAAAACCTCCACCTGCCAAATTAAGTTTCATTTGTTTGATTATTTCTCGAGCTACGCAGAAATTTGTGTTTCATTTGTATGGGAGCCTTCCCTCTTTCAGAGGACGGAGGGGTCTCAAATCACCATAGAAACCTTTCTTGCCTTCAAAAACTTCTACATTTCAAATTTGGTTCCATTTGCTTGATCAGTTCTCGAGCTACGCAGAAATTTGCGTTTCATTATTCTTTTCAGAAAGGGTAGGGGTCTCGAATCACCTTAGAAAATTTCGAGCAAAATTAGAAGTTTTTTCATAGATATTATTTACTACTAAATGAATCTGAAGAGCAAAGAGTCGAACAAAGCAGAACAGAAAAACCGACCCCGATATAACAGTGAGGTTGACAGCTATGGCCATTTTGGCCTTATGCCGTTTTCATAAGAACCAAGAGGTTTGTGAGGGTTTTCAAGTGGTCATAACATATTTCAAAACATTTTCAAAATCTTTATGGTCTTATAAAAGTTTTATCAACCGCTTCTATTGAGTAGGCCAATTTGTACAAATTTCGGCTTGAACGAAGCATAAAGAAGGTGTTGGTAGACAACACAGTTTTGAATGTAGTTTTATCAACACAGTCGGGAGGAGTGCTTTACGGCTGGAATAGAACTAAAATTGTCCCTTGGTCATACATAACAACCGGCACCATCATCGGCTAAAGAAATAAAGAGGAATACCTCCAAATGCGCCTGCTGTCCTTCCTCCAGACCCACAATGATGACACTCTGTTTTGGCCGCAAAACCGAAAAGTTTTTTTTTGCCGAAGGAGGCGAACTTCCGTCAAACTTCCCAGAACTTTTCTCAATAGAAATATTCTGGGTGGTTATGAAGAGCAAGCTTCAGAAAACAGTGGAGAAATGTATGTATGAAAGATGGCAAAAGTTTTGATGGATTTGATGGGTAGCGTTTAAAGATGGAGCGGTCAAAGCTTCGTTGACTCAAAAAGGACTTAGATTTTTCGATCGTGCATTTAAAAAACTTGAACAACCTTCATTTTGTAAGTGTATGCGTACATAAGGTTGACTTTCTTTGGGTTTTGCCATTTTCCATTCAGTTGTCAAAAGCAAGAAGAGTAGCGTATCAAAATTTTGCAGGCGCATAAGCAAAATCCAAATTATTTCCATGCCGACTTGGAGAAATCACTCAATATTGCCAAATCAACAGTAATGAATGATATAAAACTGTTCGAAGCATGCATGATGACTGCCTGGAAGCCGGTATCAGGAGGAAACCGAAACCAGGAGGCCACAGCGACCGGAAGAATAGTGGCGAGCATTTTAAAATGCAATTCCAACCTTTCTTTTAGAGATATCGGAAACAAATTGGGCAAGTCTCACACAACAGTGCACAGAGCCAACAGTGTTCAAATCATACAAAAAAAAAGAACCCTACAAACTCGCCGGAACTGCGCTCACATGAAAAATATTGGGCAACCGTAGAGAGAAACCTCAAGAGAATTTTAAAAACAGTTGGAAATTAAAGACAGTCCAAGTGGTGGTCCAGTCCAGGTGGATATAACAGCGGTTCAAAACTTGATGGGAGGTGTGAAACGTAAAGCCCGACAGTTCGCATTTGGAAAATCGTAAGCCTAATCTTGAGTAACTCATGATAAGAATCTAAAAGCCAATTGTAAACAATTACTTTAATCTTTGATATATCACGAATCACAAGACTCCAACGATATCCAAACACACCACATGATAGGAATTCTTCTACCATACGCTGCTTCCAATTTGCGAGAAAGTTTTTAGATTTGAGTGAAATCGCCGTTTGAAGTCATTATTGTTTACAATTGGCTTTTAGGCCCTGATCATGAATTACTAGAGTAATCAAATAATTTTCCTGTATTTTGTGGACGATGAACTTCAAGCAGAAATAGAGATTGATCATTTAAATAATGAACTAATTAGTGTTAAGGATATTTGGGGCGATGGCAAAATTCTAAAAGAAATCTTAGTTTTAGGAGATGAATGTGGATCGAGACTTCATTCGTGCGATGTCTGATGTCTAATTATTATACTTTTAACAATCATATATACCGTGCACGGCAGAATTCAGAATTCAAAAGAATATCAAACCTTTTCTAATGTTTGCAGTAGGTTACCGACAATCGAATGCAGCAAGAAGAACAAAGGTCAAAAACGGAAATTATTTTCGCGATACTTTTACACGGGATGCTTGTGATACAATTTTGACAGACATAGCCTTCTATGTCAACCCTGCTGGTGCTGGGGGATTTTTCCTAGGCTGAAAATCACTGGTCACGTCTTCCTTCGTATGGGAAGTAAGGACATTGGTCCCGGCTCATGTGTTGATGAGAGCGATATGTAAGGTCCAGGTAGGCTTCAAACTTCAAAGTTAGATGGTTACATTTCTCCAGTTCGAACGAAATATCGAACTTTCGTCATGATGGAGCCCATCAGCACAGTAGAAACGGACACTGAATAAGCGTATTTCTTCCATTATGCCCGCATTTGCTGGATGTCCTTGACTGCTCCGCCGCTTTGTTGAAGTCGCTTCTTTGAAATTGCCCAATATTTTTCGATTAATCGAAATTCTGGGCAAATCGGAGGATTCATTAGCTTTGGCACAAAATCAATCTTGTTGGCAGCATGTCACTCTAGAACCACCTTGGAGTAGTGGCAGCTGGCCAAATTGAGCCAAAAGATGACTTTGCACCTGTGCTTACGGATGAATGGCAATACAACCATTTTCAGGCATTCTTCGATGTAAACTTTGGATGTCATCGTAGGGGATGAAACGAACGGTCGCTTGCCAAAT